>JAABOM020129981.1:0-21225 GCA_011800125.2 Solanum clarkiae
AAAAAAATAAAATAAAGTAAAATAAATTTATATTTTGATTCGATATCAATATAAACTTATTATTTAAGTAAATTTTATATACGTAATTTATTTTTAATTTTTAAAATATATAATTTAGATAGATCACATGAAAATTTTAAGATGCCTCTTTTTTCATGATCGAAATCAAAACATGATTGAGATATTCAATTGCTAAAATATACCAATTATTTCAATTTTCTCTTGCCCTCTCAAGAAACTTCCAACATTTAACCAATCAACAATGTTTATTCTTTCTAATGGCATGCACGTTGCTTCTTATTTCACATAAAGAATATAAGATAATTTTTAGTTACATTCATGAATAATAATATTTATTTATCATTCATATATTTCTCTTACTATCATAAATTATTTATTAAAAAAATAGTGAAAGAAGGACAATATATATAAATAAACATACATTCATATTCCAATATCAGAAAATTTGATACAAATAGAAGTGTTTAAATAAATGAGAAAAGCAGCGGCGAGAAGAGCACTGCTAGGCGGTGGTTTCGAAGAGCATAAGATCGATGGGCTGTGATTTGAACAGAAATAATGAGAAAGGAGAGAGTAGTTAGAATTACATTAGTTAAGGATAGTTTTTGGAATATGAAAAATATTTAGGGTAAATAGGTAATTTCTTTAGTCAACTATAACAACTTTTAAGTTAAAAAATAAAAAGTTGGGGGGGGAGGGGGGCTGCTTTAAACTTTTAATTTATTTTAAGTAAATTTTAACTTTTTTTAAGTTGTTTTGAAAATTGCCAAACACTTATATAAGCTAAAAGAACTTAAATGCAGATTTGACCGGCTTTTAAGCTAAGTCAAACGAGCTCTAAGTTACTATCCCTTTTCCTTAACTTTGTAGTATTAGAAATTCTACAGCTAAAACAAGTCTTCCCACCTTTTACTCAAATTGTGGAGAACCGCTACTGGCTATTTCCTATTAGGATAGCATAACCTATATCTTAATTTGAGTTTGTTTTGGAGAAGGGAAGTCCACCCACATAACTCTATATAAGGATCTCTTCTTTTAGTTGATGAGTGCCGATTTTTTTTTCCTGCTTGTGGAGTATTTGTTTCCAAGTAATTTTTCATCACTTTTTTAATCACATGGGTGTTTTGTATTTCAGATGAAAGTGACTAAAAAAGAATACACATGTATTTAATTCATCAAACAATAACTTCTTTGATTGATAAATCATTCCCTTTTTTAATCACATGGGTGTTTTGTATTTTATATGAAAGTGACTAAAAAAAGAATATACATGTAGTTAATTCATCAAGAACTAACTTCTTTGGTTAATGAATTATCTCTTCTTTTTTTTTAATTACATTGTGCTTTGTATTTCATATAAAAGTGATTAAAAGAAAGAAAATACATATATTTAATTCATCAAGAAATAGCTTCTTTGGTGTATATATATATATATATATATATATGTATATATATATATATATATATGTATCTAATGCTCCCAAATAATCTTATTTTTATCCTTTTTGTGAAAAGAATAAAAGAAAATACTTACAAAGAAAAATGATGATTTTTTTCTTTGTAGTAAAGAGTCCATATTGTATTTCCTTGTCAACTTGGTCCCCAATTTTCTTTTGTTGTAGGGCCATAATTCAAGATTCTTCGTATTACAAGAACTTGCTCTTGAGGTGTGAAGGGATGGATCCACATCCCCCACCTTAAGCAGGGTAATTTCATGGTAGTTCTTATTGTGCAAAGTAATGGATACACATTCCCACCTTAAGAACAAGGTAACTTTATGGTAGTTCTTATCGCGCAAAGGAATGGATATGCATTTCCGCCTTAAGAACAAGGTAACATTTTGATAGTTCTTATCACGCAAAGGAATAGATACTCATTCCCGCCTTATGAATAAGGTGATTTTATGGTAGTTCTTATCGCGCAAAGGAATGGATACGCATTCCCGCCTTAAGAACAAGGCAATTTTATGGTAGTTCTTATCGCGCAAAGGAATGGACACTTATTCCCGCCTTAAGAACAAGGTAACTTATGGTAGTTTTTATCTCGCAAAGGAATTGATACTCATTCCCACCTTAAGAACAAGGTAACTTTATGATAATTCTATATCACATAAAGGAATGGATACTCATTCCCGCCTTAAGGATAACAAAGAGCTTTTCTTGACAAGATTATATTTGTATATTTTTCTTATCATTTTATGCTTAAGTTCATTACTAATGACTTCTTCTATTCCTTGCAGTTTGAAAAGATAGTGATTTTCAGGAAATACATCTCTTCTTCCACCAAACTTAAGCATCTTGTAGTGGAAACCGAAGATGGGATACATCAAACCAGGTTCTTGACTCAAACTCCATTAATCGGTCGATATGAGAGTCTGTGGCCTTCTTTGAAAAACCCACTTCATATGGTCAATTGGACTTCAGCGAAAACTCACAATTCCAGTAAGCTACTCAAGTTGTGGTCTCTTCAAGCACTAGATCATCATCATGCTAACATTTTAACTTCCCATCCAATCTTAGGTCGTCGCATAATTCAAGGTGATATTCACTGGGGAGACACCATGATAGTTGAGGGAGAGTATCATCACATTCTAGGTTATTGGGAGTGGACTGAAGATGTACTTGATAGGTGTCAAGATGCCTTGGGTATGTCTCAAATTTATGATGCTGTTTATGTATCACTCTTCACTTATTATCATAATTCAGGTATTTTACGAGCATTCTGTGAAGCTTGGTGTCCCAAAACAAACACGTTTCTTACACCTGTTGGGGAATTGTCCATTTCTTTATGGGATTTACATGTCCTTGGAGGCTTACGTATTTTAGGTTCTCTTTATGAAGAATTAGTACCTGAGGTCAAGGAACTTACTGGGTTTTGATGAAAAGAAGACAAAATATCTCCCTCGTACTTGTGAATATTTATTTGTGGCCTTTCATCATCTTCAGGGTGCTAACTAAAGGGTATCTTTTAGCCAATGGATAGAGTTTTGGTGCAAGAGACCCTCAAGGTATGGACCTGCTCCACCTAGGCATGAAGAGAAATCTTCTTGTCTTGAACTAACACATAATCCTAATGGAATTTTTCCTGACACAAAGAGATGGACACATGTTGAAGAAACAATATTCTTCAAAATCGGGGTGAACTCTAACAAAAGAGATGAGACATATCTGGTAGCCTTCTTATCTTTTTTGGTTGTGCGCTTTTATCCTTCCAAATAAGGAAGGCTATTACATTTGTCCTGGGACTTTCAAGATGGCAAGCTTGATGGCGAGTGGGAAAAGGGTCAGTCTCGCAATTCTAGTGTTGGTCAGTATCTACAGTGGTTTGAATAAGATCTCAATTGCATCCCAACTTAATCAAATTATAGCCTACTTCCCCATTCATTATGTTTATGGTTGGCTTGCTCATTATTTCAAGACACATCTAGCATTTGCCAATGGGTCATTTGTTCCTACTATGATAGTATATTCTGGATAAGGTACTGTAAGGTACTTTGATAAAAATGATGTGAGGAAATGTATCCATGGTGGAGAGAATGTTGCTTGGTCCTCTACTATGCTGGATAAAAAGTATGCCTACTTTTATGTAGATAATGATTGTGCATAAGAGTTGGAAATGAGCTACTTCATGAGTACCCGTTTCAATTATCTTCCCTTTAGATGTAAAAATTCATTTATCATTGAGCAATAAAGCCCACACCGCTTCAGTCGTCAATTTGGATCCTACCAAAATATTCCTGGTATTATGAAGAATAATATATGCAGTGTTTCTTTGGACAAGGGACTTATATTCTGGCGGATCTGCACTATGAGTCGATCTTCATCACAAGCTACTTTTCCTTTAACTATGCCTAATGCGGGAGATTCTTTTGGATCTGACTATCATATTTAGTGGAAGAAGGCTCATGGGAATTTCCTTAGTGATCATTTGCACGGTTTGGTGAATGCTACTTGACCAACCCCTGTTGTACCCTTAGAGGGTTCAGATGAAGTACATATATCCAAAATCCTCAACGCTAATACGGACAACACTCTTTCTTTAGGTTCCAAGGTGTCTCGATAGCATAATAGAGAAAAATCTCGACTTCCTTAGGTGGTACCAAAAGAAAATACATCTACTCCAGCTGCTCTAGTTCCTAAAAGGTTGCTTCAATATGAGAGTGAGAGTAGTAGTAGAGATCATTGTTGGAAGAGAACAAGGGTATGTCCAGATGAAAATGCTAGTACGCCCGTGGTTGAATTACATGATGAGACAAATAGCCCCTCGAGGACCATAACGACCCCTATTAAAGAAGTATGATTTACACTTCCCTTATCGAGTATATCTTAGCTCCCCTTTTTGATTATTCACCCTTTTCATTTTAAACGCAAGCGAATAGAATTCTATCTCTTGTGATAAGGTCAAAGATTCTTTGAAGGCTAATGCACGTGACCACCTAATGGTCGTTATTTCATATTTGATGCGAAGAGAGTCGTCCTAGATGCTCAAAAGAATTTCCTCTTTTTTCTTGGGATTATTGTTCAAGAGAAACTCTCTAAATATGATGTAGATTCTGCTTCCTCACTTAAAGACGAAATCCAACTAATTATCAAGGAGATGAAATGCAAAGATGTGGATATCTCGCCTTTTATAAAATTATTAGACTCTTTCTTTCAGTTTGATACCTCGTATGACCAAGCAAGATCAACCCTCTATGATATGGATGTGGAGACTACAACAAAAGAGTTGTTCCTAGCAGCGGGAGAACTTTTTTCAAATGCCATGCTTGAGGAGTATGAGCAGGTTAGAGCGACGTCCTTTCTTTATCAGTCATTGGGTAACATGAAGAAGAAGAAGATAAAAGAGCTACGCAAAAGGCACAAGCTCTGGAAGCCCATTTAGCAACTGTCATATGAAATCGAAGAGGCCAAGCTAGCTACTGCACTTGAAGCTAAAGAAGTTGATACATGCTCTGATATAGATTTGTCCGATGATTTGGAACAAAAGAAGGAGCATCTAGAGGCTTTGTGTCAAGAGTTGATTAACTATAACTCATGCTTAGATTAGATTTATTTTTTTCTTTTCCTCTTTTTTTAATCTTCTTTTACTTATTTTATTTTCTTTAGAGTTAGATGATATGTTAGACAATTTATGATATTAATATTTTTTCCTTGTCTTACATTATGCATCTTTATAGCCACTTTTCTTTTATTGCATTCTCCCACCTGAATTTGCTTCGGTTGCAAGCTTTATCAATTTGAACTTGACCTATAACTTATAGGTCAATAAGAATAACATAATCTCTACTTGCAAACATTGCGAATATTAATGCTCCAACTTATAAGATAAGTCTTACGGACTTCCAAAGCTTGAATACTTTAACCTTCAAACTTGATGACTTTCTTTTGTTAGTTTGAGGGCATTTAGCAACCTAGAA
The DNA here is from genome assembly GCA_011800125.2 of Solanum clarkiae. Lineage (NCBI taxonomy): Eukaryota > Viridiplantae > Streptophyta > Magnoliopsida > Solanales > Solanaceae > Solanum > Solanum clarkiae. Next base: position 5,438 of record JAABOM020129981.1, read on the forward strand.
CTTCCACTTGAAGGCTTCAACTTAAAGCTTTGTAAAAGTTTTGAAGACTCTGATTTTGTCCACATGCTTGATTTGGGATCACGCCACAGGTTTGGGGGATTTAAATGCCTCAACTCCATACTTGGAGGGTTTGAAGACTTCAACTTGCAATCATAGAAGATTTGAAGGCTTCAAGTCGCGTATTTGGAGGATTTGAAAACTTTCAAGTATACTGTTAGTGAAGCTCATATTTGATAGAGGTTTGCCCCCATTGAGTCACCTCTATTTAGTACGAGTTCAAAGTTTGATGAAAGGTACTCACAGCTTTAACACTCATGTAAGAGATCAAGTGGGGACATATGATTTTTTGACACTCGTGCAACTGAACTTAGAATATAATTCCACGCACCTACATACCTCAATGAAAAGGATCAAGTCACAACATAGTTCTAAAAAAGTGAGTGTTTTTTATTATTATTTTTGTTTTGTTTTTGTTTTTTTATGGTGTTCCATACATAGTTTATACTCCTGCGGGCTAGGAGTAACATGCAGTTTATGCTCGTATGTCACGAAGCATCATCTCACTTCAAGGGTAGTACCTCTTGAGGAATTTTGCATTTATGAGACCAATCCTTACGCCATCTTCATCAACTAGTTTGTAAGCACTATTTGAATATGCTTCTTGTACTACATATGGTCCATCCCACTTTGAGGTGAATTTGCCCCCTGACTTATGTGAAGTGATGATTGTTCTCCTTACTGCAAGGACTTGGTCTCCCACTTAAAAGCATCCCAGATGAACCTTTTTGTTAAAAGCACGAGATAGAAGAGTCTGATAGCATTCAAGATTTTGTTGAGCTTCAAGCCTCTTTTCATCTAGCACTTCTAACTCGAAGAGACATAGTCGAGCATTCTCTTCTTTGGTAAGTCCCTCTTGAATAGCAAGTCTCAAGGAAGTTATTGTCGCTCAAGTGGCGAGACTGCTTCAACTCCAAAAGAAAGTAAATATGGGGTTGCTTGAGTCGGTGTGTGATATGTTGTCCTGTATTCCCACAAGTCTTCTTCAATTCTTTCATGCCAGTCTCTTTTGGACTTGGAGAATACTTTCTTCAGGATATTGCATACAATCTTATTGAATGCTTCAACAAGACTATTTGTGGCAGCATGATACATAGAGGATTTCCACTGCTTGAAGCCGAAAAGATGACAAATCTTATTCATCAATTTGTTATCAAATGCTTACCATTGTCGATTATTATGTATCGAGGAATGCCAAATCGGTATATGATATTTACTCGAATAAAATTTGCAACATTTTCCTTCTTCACTTCATTGAGAGTGAAAACTTCAGCCCATTTCGAGAAGTAATCTGTTGCAGCCAAGATATATAGGTGCCCACCAAAAGATTTTGGGAACGGTCCAACAACATCCAATCCCCAAGCATCGAACAGCCAAGATGCAATAGTTGGGTGTAAAACTTTAGGCGGTTGATATATAAAGTTTGCATGGAATTGAAAAGCTTTGCATCTTCGAGCATAGTCTAAGAAATCTTTTACCATAGTTGACCAATAATACCCCATTCTCTTTATGTGAAAGTGGAGGTTTGGTGTAGATTGATGCGATCCACATACTCCCAAATGTGCTTCCTACAGAGTTTGGCTCGCTTCTTCCTCTCCCAGATATCAAAGGAGTACCCCATCAAATGATCTTCTATATAGTGTTTCCTCATAGTAAAGGAAACGAGGTGCATGACGACAGATACCAGCCCTTTTTTTAGCATCTTCTGGGAGTATCTCGTAACATAAATAGTCGATGATATCTTGTTACCAGTCCTCTCTGTTGGCTTTATAAACTGTGATAACATGCTCAAGCTTATTCTTCATATGTTCATTTTCATCTAGTGGTGGTACTACCCATTTTTGACAGATAACAACTTGTGTTTGACCAGGAAGAGTTAGACTTGAAGTTAGAGCAGCTAAGGCATCAACTGGTTTATTTTCCTTTCTCGGCACATGTTGGAGGGTTACATCTCCAAGTCATCCGATTAACTTTTGAGCATAACAATGATATGGACGTAGTTCGGGTTTCCTGACCTCATAAGTTCACAAAATCTGTTAAATCACTAGATGAGAGTCACCAAAGACTTGCAGTTGTAATTGTTTTATGTCGATAGCCATTTCAAGATCAAGTATCAATGCTTGATATTCTGCGACATTATTGGAGCAACGTTATTTCAGTGTGAAGGAGAATGGTAGTACCTCTCCTTATGAAGTGACAACCACCACTCCAGCGCCAACTCCACCACGATGTGCAGCCCCATCAAAGTACTTCTTCCAAGGAGGTTGTATTTCAATAGCCATCACGTCTTCATCAGGAAGCTCGTCAGTTAATTCCCAATCATCTGGTATAGGATAGTCTGCCAAGAAGTCAACAAATACTTTTCCTTTTACAGCTTTTTGAGGGACGTGCACAATCTTAAACTGTTGGAATTGGAGATACCACCTTGCTAGTCGATTGTTGAGGACTGGTTTCGACATGAAAAATTTGATGAGATTAGCTTTAAATATAAGACAAACAACGTGAGCTTGAGAATAGTGTTTCATCTTTTGAATTGAGAAGACTAGATCCAAACATAATTTCTCGATTGGTGAATAATTCATCTCATTTGGTATCATTATTCTGCTCAAGTAGTAGATGGAGTTTTCTTTGCCTTCACTATTCTCTTGAGCTAATAGGGCTCCAACGGACCTTTATTATGTCGCAATGTAGAGTATCAATGGCTTTCTAGGTATAGGGCTACTAGAACTAGAAGGCTTGCCAGATATGCTTTGATACTTTCAAAAGCTTCGCTACATGTTTGGTCCAACTTAAAAGGAACACCTTTCTTCATAAGATGACTGAATGGTTGGCATCTCCCAGCTAGATTCGAGATGAACCTCCTTAGGTAAGCTAACTTTCCTTGAAGGCTTTTTAACTTATGAATATCTCGAGGCTCAGGCATCTTCAGAATGGCATTGATTTTAGCTTAATCAATCTCGATCCCTCAATGTTGCACAATAAAGCCAAGACACTTGCTAGAAGTAACCCCAAAGGCACATTTCAATGGATTCATCCTTAGCTGATATCTTCGGAGCAATTCAAACACCATTCTTAAGTCTTTCAAATGGTCGCCCCCCTTTCTAGACTTCACCACCAAGTCATCAACATAACATTAAACATTTTTGTGGAGTAAGTCATCAAATATATTCTGCATAGCCCTTTTATATGTGGCACCAGCATTTTTTAGACCAAAAGGCATCACTTTGTAGCAATAGATACCTTTAGGGGTGAGAAATGCAGTGAGTTCTTCATCCTTTGGTGATATGTAGATTTGGTTATAGCCAGAAGAACTATCCATGAATGACATTGCCTCGTAACCAGTTGTAGCATCAATCATTAGATCTGGAATGGGCAGTGGGAACTCATCTTTCGGACATGCATTGTTGAGATCCTTGAAGTCTACACAAACTCGAATTTTCCTATTCTTCTTCCTCACAGGAAAAATGCTTAAAATCCACATAGGGTATTTAACTTCATGAATGAAGCCTTTCTCAATGAGCTTGTTGACTTCATTCATGATCAATGGGACTAACTCTGGCCTAAAACATCTTTGGGCCAGCTTCGCAGGATGAGCACCATTCTTGACTGCCAATTGATAGACCGTTATTTTAGGATTTAAGCCAGGCATTTCCTTGTAACTCCAAGCGAAGACATCCTTACACTCTTTGAGTTGATTCATATAAGAATTCCCTTCCTCAAGCTCTAGAAAAGTGCTTAAGTAAGTTGGCATTGGGTCTTCATCTGTGCCAAGGTTAACTTCCTTTAAAGGATCTATCATGGCTTTCATTCCTTCTTCCAGTTCTGGTGGAGCATCTTCAACTTCTTCTTACTCTTGTGGATCATTCTCACTAAAAGATATATGGTAACACCAAGCAATGTATTCTGATCCTCCATCAACCTTTACTTGAGATGAGGCATCGAACACCTTCAAAGATACAATATGATATGAGAAGCCTACACTTTCTTCATCTTCCTCACGTTTCTTGGTGTAAATCTCGGTGTGAGTCTTTGCCTTTAGCACCTCTCCACATGAAACCAGGAGCTCCACTTTTTGCTTCATCCTAGAGGAATTGTGCTTTAGGTATCTTTTTGGATAAGTGGAGCACATGTTGTCACCCTAGGTAACTTCTCCAATGCTTTATAATTTCTTTCTTCAATTGTCCTAACCTCTCAAACATAGAAGTTCTCGTAGTGGCTTTTCCAAATCGATCGAAGACTTCAAGTCCTTTTGTTAAAATAAGAAGACTCATCTTCGATGGTGATGTAATTTTTACTTGCTCTTTTTATGGAAATACGGACTGGACGTGGCTGGTTATAGTCCAAACCTTCATGCACTTTCCTGGTGACATCATTGATGGGAGTTTCCCTAATTTTGATGGCTCATTCAGGTTGTATCCAGCCTTTGCAAGTAACTTGTAAGCATTTGTATCAAAGCCCTTTGTACATTTTATAGGGAGTGGCATATCTTGAGGTAGATTTTGACCCACAAACTCTCCCAGTGACTTTAAAGACAAGTTTATTGCATCAATGCATTTGATAGAAGAGTTAGCCCCCTAGTACATTTCCCTTAACATCAGATGGTTGACCTACCTCTTTCTTTACCTTTGGAACATAGCGGGTACAAAAGTTGGCTTCTTTTTTTAGGACTTGATCTTCCCTTTATCTAGATAGGACTCCAACTCCCCAGTACTGACCTTGACCTTTCTAACCACCAGATCAATTCTTTTGCTAGCAAGTGCATTAGACATGGTTGACTTGATATCGTCGAGTTTTGCTTCCTTCACAATATAATTCTTCAGATAGAATTTTGCATCAGCAAAGTGTGCTCAGCTTCAGTGAAAGGATTATCATCAACAACTATTTTCCTTTCAATTACATCTTGAAGATACTTCAAACATTGGTAGTAAGAGGACGAGACAATTTTGTTCTCATGTACCTAAGGCCTATCAAGTAGTATATTATATGAAGTCTTTGTATTGATCACATGCATTCATTCACTAGATCCAAATCACCAATATGGATTTCTAACTTAATGGATCAGGCTCACTTCTGCCCCATTGATTGAATCCGTGTATTAACAAACAACTTTCACTAAGTTCCTCAATCGTGATACCCAATTCTTTCAATGTATGGATAGGCAGAATGTTAACCCAGATCCTTCATCAATCAAGATTCTATTTATCCTCTTCTCTAGTACATAATCCACAATGTATAAAGGAAGATTATGTAGCTTTTCACCCAATAGGAGATCATCCTCTTTAAATGTGATTTTTGTATCACATGCATGTGTTTCTTGAGAAGAGGGTTCTACAGGCTTCTCAGAAGATACGGGAGACGCTTTTGATGAGGTTTCGCCCGTTGCTTCTTCTTTATCCATGGGAGATATCTTTGATGAACTTTTACCTACTGTCTCTCCTTTGTTGGTGCTAAAACATGAAGTCTCGGTGTTGTCTTAGATAGTTCTAGTATGAAACCAACTTGGCAAGAACTCTCCAAAAGTCGCAGGATGTCGTGCCTTCTGATAGTGATGCACTTCCACCTTTTCTTTCTTTGGATGCGTGACTAGCTTTTGCTTCCTTGGTCTCCTCACCATACTTCCTCTAGTCGATTTCTTAGATGATTTTCTTCATGAACTTGTCTTGTTATGTCTCCGTCTAATCACGAGAATCCAAATTTTATCGCCATCTCTATCGGTTTGGCTTTTATTAGGCTCTAAGGACTTCTTCTTTTTAGAGGTATATATTTGGATCTGGTCAAGCGAGCCAAAAGTGATAAAAATTTGGTTTAGGACTAGCTTTCTCATCATCAAGGACAATTTTCTCTTCCCTAGCCAATTGCATGACTTTGTCCTTGAAGACGAAATACTTTTCGTGAGGATGACCCAAAAGTCTATGATATTTGCAATAGTTTAGATGATGTCTTTCTAGCTTGATCGGGACATTTCATCTCTGGTAAATCGATGAGCTTCAGTTCAACTAACTCATCAAATATTTGAGAAACATCAGAATAAAAAAAAGGGGTATTCTTTTCTTGCATCTCCTTTAAAGTCAACTTCTGATTTGGACGCCCCTAAAAGTTTTTCTTCATGCTCTACTTCCTACTCGCTTTCGTAGTAAACATCATAGGAGATGCATTGATATTCATGGATACCTTGTTATCATTTTTGAGCAAAAATTTGCTCCATTTCTTCGGTTCCTGCTTGTCTTTTCCTTTGCGAGAATCGTGAACAAGCATCCCATCTTTTTCGACAGAAGACATGATCAACCCCATATCATGAGCATGAGTCTCTAGATCTTTAAAAAGACTTAGGTTTGATTCCTTGTAGGATGTATAGAAGCCCTCAGTGTATCTCTTGGAAACATATTTCTATAGCAGAGGTTTCACTAAGTCTGTCTTTACAATTAAGGATCGCATTTCTCCATCAATTTATGAAGTCGATGACAAGTTCATCCTTTCTTTGGCAAGTATTTGTGAGTTCTACCATGTTCACTATGCGCCTTGTGCTATAAAAGTGATTAAGAAACTCATACTCTAGTTGCTCCCATCTGTCAATGGAATGAGGCTCAAGATTTGTGTAGCAGTCAAAGGCATTCCTTTCAAGGAATGGATGAATTATTTGACAAGATGGTCTCCATAGGTCCTAGCATTATTACATGTCTCCATGAAGTGTGCAACATGTTGCTTTCGATTTGCTTTTCCTTCGAATTACTGAACTTTAGGAGGTTGATAACCGACAGACATTTTAAGGCTATCAATCCTTGTAGTGTAAGGCTTAGCATACATATGGGAAGACCTTGTGGAGATTTCATACTTGTCTTTAATAGTCCCTTAAATGAACTCTTTTAATTGATCAAGTGGGATCATTCCTTCGGCAGAAACTGGCAGCTCCTTGAGAGTCGGTGCTTGCTTCACAGGATTTTCAGTCTCTTGAATCTTAATACCCTTCCTAGGTGCATGGCTAGATTCCCCATATAATAAGCCATCTACTCTATCCATCAACTTATTGATACGAGACTCTTGGTGTTCCATATGCCTGGCCAGTCCTTCAATCATCTTTGCCAGATTTGTAAGTTGTTTCTCCGTGGATGAAGCATTAGTTTTCATTGTTTGCATGAATATTGGAGGCATAGGAGAGTAGCATGGATTATCATAGACGTTGATCTTCAGAGGTCTCACATTATGCGACGCATGTGGAGAAGATTCATTGGATGAGTCCTAGTCTTTCTTTGCAGTAGAATTCTTGGAACCAGAGACCTCAAGTAGAACTAAAGTTTGGTTGATCTTCTCAGCAACACTACTTCCTCTATCTAAAGAATTTGTAGAGGACTTTTCTCCCCTTGGAGTTGAAGCTCCAAAATCAGGAGTTGGTGCGGACGACACTCGCAGTGTTTGTTGTCCTAGCATAGTGGCTTTTCTCCTTGTAACAGCTCTAACACTTCCAAAAGTAATACCTAGGATTCCCTCTACTTCAGCGGAGAACTTGGAATCAGCATCCTTGGAGGAAGTTGATTGGGAGTTGATCTTCTTGGAAGTTATTTGAATATTCTTTGATTTTTGAAAAGTTGAGATGAGAGGTAGAGATTGTCCCACTGGGTGTGACAGTTTGTTTGCAACAAATTTCAAAGTGATTGAATATAAATTTGAATCACAACTAAAATATGAAAAAATAGAAATTTTATTTGATAAACATATGGGTACAAATCTGTTTCTCCCTTGATTCTTCTCTCATAAGATTTCTCAATGATTTGAGGGCCATTAGTGGCGTATTTCTCGAATATGATTTTAACCTCCTTAAGTCATATTTTGATCTCTATGATCTTTGAGAGATGTCTTTTCAAGGGAATACAATACCATTTATATAGGAATGAATTAGGGTTTAGGTAGAGTAGCCTCCAAGAAACCCTAGAGTAGCCTCCAAGAAATCCTGACTAAAATAGGCCTATTTTGTAAAGTCCTATAAAATTTCAATATCTACAATTATGACATAACACAATACAATATATTATAAATCAGTTCATAACCACTATCCAAACAAATTGTTGATGATCTGATCTTGTCTTCACTCACCAATTCCTTTAGCAAGAGGAATACCCAGAACATTTGGTACATTTTTGTTGACCTTTGACTTATATATTGATTTCACTTGCTTCTACAATACTTGTTTAAAGTGGTTTAACATTGAATTATTGTCTATTAAGGGACTGTTTAGAAAGTCACCTGATAATTGAAATTGGTATAATTACTAGGGTAATAATTATCACCCTAGTAATTACATTGCTTATGTAACACCCGATAAAATTACCAAAATGCCCCTAGAATGGAATTGTGCACATAACAAATCTTCCCAAGCTCAGATTGAAAATTTGAACCGAATTTACGATCAGGATGAAAAACTAGGTGGGAAAGTGGTCTTGACCCAATTTTAGAGCAATCGGAACAAGAATAATTTTTTGATCTGAAAATCAAAACGGTGAGGGTGCACATTGGGCCACGACGCGGACCCATACTTATATTTTTTTTCAATTTTTTGACAGGATTGAATTTTTGAAATTAAACAGGTTCGTGAAAAGTCCAAGTCGCGGACCTGTTACCCCGACCTGTTCCACCGGAGTTCAAACTTTTAAATCTTTTAAGGAGTATTCTAGACTTTTTCCAACCCCTTCTAAACTCAAGACATGATCAATTTAGGTCATTTTGAAGAGTAAATATGTCTACAACCTTATTCTAAGTCTTTCTTTACAACACTTGAAAGTTAGGGCTTGAGAGAGAAGGAAGAAGAACGTGAGATTGAAGAATTTAAGGGAGTTCTTGACGGGTGATTTGAAGAGCTTCATTCCAGGTATGTAAGGCTAAATTAAAAGCATGAGATTGTTCTCTCATGTGTCCCATAGATGGTCTTAGATGAGAGTTGAAAGTTCTTGAGTCTACATGCATGATTCTTGGTTATTTTCTTGAGAAATTGTATTTACTACATGTATTTTCACATGTTGATGATCATCATAAAACTTGTTTTCTTGAATTGAATATTTTTATGAGATATTACATAAACCCTATATGTTAGATTTTAAAAACGTGCAGGAAAGAAGATAGAGATTGAGTCTAGAGCCTTGATTGAGAATGTTGATTGTGATTGTGATTGTGATTGTGATTGTGATATGAGAATGATGGTGAGTTGATACAAGTTGATAGTCCCTTGAGTCTCCATAAATGAACTCCAACTATTTGTTTATTCGATTGTTTCCTAATGATTGTTCTAAGCCTTGAGCTATTGATTGAGATGTTAATTGATGAGATGATTAGAGTTTCTATGAGACTAATTGAAAGATTGTGCCTCCATAAGGTTGATTGAGATGATTGGATTGAGATAGTTTGATTAGATGGATTGTTTTATGAGAATTGAGTCATGGGAGAAGTATCAAGTACAGAAAAAGTAAGAGATAAACCAACTCGCACTTATCAAACTACGTATTCGAGTGTAGGTGAGGATTAGGACCATCACATCATATTGTGTTGAGGCCCCTTTCTGATTAGAAGTCCCTGAAATCAGTGGAGGACTTATAGATCTGTTGTCTCCATTTGGACTTGTCCTTATGGTTTTGAATCATTCTCTACCTGGCAAGTATAGAAAGGTTGTGGCAACATCAGCGTGATTGTGGTACAGTCACTAGCTCATAAGTGATTGTTGTCGGATAAGAGAAACTTCTAGAAAGTTTCCAAACTGAGTAATCTGAGTCAAGATGAGATGAGATGAGATGAGATATGATGAGTTGAGTTCCTTTGAGATGAGTTCGATTTGATTGATGAGTTGATTGGTTGATGGATCACTTGTCTACTCTTTATTCTTGTTTTAGATAGACATTTGACAAGTTGATTGTTATTATGTTGAGTCGATTGTTGTTTCTATATTATTCTACCTATTTCGGTTTAATTCAGCTATTTTAAATATCGTACATTTCATGTACTGACGCACTCTGGCGCTGCATCGTTTCATGATGTAGATACAAGATTTGAAGATTGTCAACAAGAATCATTGAGGATTTGAGATGTTCAACTGATTGGTGAGCCTCCCCTACTTTGGAAGATTCATTATATTTATTTCATCTTGCTTTAGAGTTAGACACTTATTAGCTTTTATTTTGATTGAGGTAATCATGGGTCTGTCATTGGCACCACCTGATAGTGATAGAGACTTCATAGACTAGAGTCAAATGTTGATGTTAAGACTTGTTGAGCTAGTTTTTTTTTACTAGCCTTTTATTTATAATATTATTTTTTAGACTAAATGATGCTATGCCTATTTAATTCCTTATGTCTTCAGCTGATTAGTAGAATGTATGAATGAATGAATGTGATGATGCCAAGTGGTTCGCTTGGGGACTAGTAATAGTCTCTGGGTATTGGCCACGTCTTGGGTACCCTCCCGGTGCATGACAAACTTGGTATCAGAGCACGTGTTCAAGTGTCCTAAGGAGTCTATGAAGCCGTGTCTAGTAGAGTCTTGTTTATGGGTATGTTGTGCACTACACTTTATAAGCAAGAGGCTATAGGACATTAAGAATTGTTACACTTCTTTCATGATCTGAATCGTGCGATAGAGTTATTCTCTATGAAACCTACGATGATTCGTGCATTGCTCGAAACCTTTCGACTATGCCTCGTCCACATAGTGATAGAGACAGTAATGTTCAAACTCTTTTAGATGAGATCCCCTGTGATAAAGTAATCAGAATGGCAAAGAGACAAGGCTTGAGAGAAATCAACTAGTGTGTCAAGTTGATTGACTAGAAGGAGTGCACTATTGCGTATATGAATCGTGCATTTGAGTTAGCTCTAGATGTACCTAGACCTTCTTATTCAAAACTTGGTTATGATGTTACCCATGAGAGAGAAACTTACGTCAAAGAGTTTAATGTTACCACCTAAGAGTAAGATGTGAGGTCTTATACCACACTGAGTAGAGTTGTCATTCCAAAGCTAGAATGATGACAATAGAAAGAAAAGGACAAGATAGTGAGAGTAATAGTTGATTATGGCTTGTAATTAGAGATATATACCTATTAGGTAAGTAATGAGATGATGAGTCAATTGCCATAAGTTTGATGAAAAAGTGATGAGTACCCTGTGATTGTTCTGATGGTATAGAGAGAGAGTTAGTGTCAGGAATGTGATAGAGCATGCTCAAACTAGAAGGAAGTTATGTTATTGTGTTGTAGTATTCGTACTATTGAGGGTGAAGTGTAGATGTTGAATAGGGAAAAAGAGTGGTTTCAATGTGATAGATCTAAATTAGGCTTATGAATTTAAAGTGAGAGTTCATGAGATTCATTGAGTTATGAGCCTTAGTCAGATAAGAAGATATGATTGAATTATAAGGAAAGTGATGTTATGGGCTGAGTACTCAAGTGCCCCTTAGGTAAGACGAGTAAAACGAGGATAGCTCAATAGATAAGAAGAGACTTGAGATGTGTACCAATGCTTGTATAAAGATATGTGAAGTTCTAAGCTATAACTGCTATATGAATTAGATAATATATTTGAGTTATCAATGTGGAGTAGGTTGAGGTAAGCATTCCTTGTCATTCTGAGCAACTAAGTTGATTGAGATGTATAGATAGACGATGATGAGTTTTTCCCTTATAGTCTAAGTCTCATACAAATAAGTTTATGAGAGCACAGAAGTTGAGCATTAGCAGGCAAAAGAAGAGGTAGATAGTAAAAGTTGTGGAAAGTGGTTATGTACGCCATTAAGAGTAGCAAATATAGAGAGATATTTCCATAGAGACAAGAGAAAGCTGAGAGTGTTATCTTTGAGGAGAGTCTTAATGGATAATTTATTTATGTGACTATAGAATGATAGAAGAGTTTAAGACGTCTATTCTTGTGAATAGTGATTCCTCGATCGTGTGACGGTATATGCTTATAGCCTAGTAGAAGGAATTGATTCATAAAACTTGAGAGATGACCATTGAGCTAAAGGGGAGATAGTGATGTGATAGATCGAAGCAGATCTTAAGTTTTTGGTGGTGATAGGTTGATTTGGATAAGACATTAATTTTTGCCACCTCGTATGTTCCTTATACTTCAGTGACGATGATACTTTATTCCCATATGGTATACGACCGCCAAGCCCATGGCCTTATCCCATATACCATTTGTTGATTGTTACTCATGTTGAATTGTGAGAATGAAAAGTGATGAGTTCATTCATTAACTTTGATCTTACCCATGGATCTAAGAGTTTTCAATCCTATGTTGAATGAGATGTGACCTGAGTTTTACATTATGTATAGTTTTGTGAACTCAGAATGAGTCTTGAGAGATGAGGGACATTGTACTTCATTATGAATGTCCTCAGATGAGATTTCTCGATTGAGTCGTGCTAATGATCACTCATTCCAGGCTTTTTGAGTGATCCTGTCTTCCCATGTATTGATAGAAATGTCAATGATAGTAAAGGAGTCACTACTAAAAAAATTGCATTTAGCGATGCACAAAATTCATTGCTAATCTGCATATATTCATTGCTAGACAACATTAGCGACGAATAAGCTTTTGTTACTATTATGCGCGTTGCTAATCACTTAACGACAAAAAAATAAATTTTGTTGCTAGTCTAACAGCATCCCAACAACGAAATATATTTGTTGCTATATTTGTAGCGATGAATAGTTCGTTACTATATTTATATTGTTGTTGCTATTTTTATACTTTTATTTCGTAGTTTGAATAATTTTGCGACCGTTGCAATACGTTTTGTCATCTATGCCACTCTTCCATGGCGACCAAATATACTTTTCCTCAACTCATCGCAAAAGTTATCTATAGTCGCTAAATATGTCGCTTACAATTTCCTTCTAAATTTTATTTTTTATTTATTTTCAATATACATTATTGAAAATATTAAATGCAAATCATAAAACACCCTTAAAATAATCAACAATTGCATAAAATGATAATTATAGGACATTCAAAATCTATAGATAGCAAAATCCATATAACATAAATACATAATTACATAGTATCTACCGATAATTCTTAAATCAAAAGAATCCACATCTATCAAGATTTATAATGCAAATTGGGTCAAGGGCTATGATCATCACCTGAAGCTAAAGGATCAACCTCCCCAGCATTTGTAGTAGCAGGAGGCACTGTAGGTGTCACAACCATTAGTAGGTGGTGAAGAAATAACTTCATGTACCTGCTGAATTACATAGGAAGAAAGTGATCAGTAAATGCAGGAATCAATTGGTTCATAAACTCAGACATATTTGTTAGTGGTGCTGATTGAGAAATTGAAGGTGATATTGATAATGAAGTATTAGCTTCCGAGAGGCAATATTGAACTATAATAATTTTTTGCTTCAGATCCAAGATCATAAATTTTTTTTCCTCTTTTCTCCTCCTGCAGTTTCATAATATGTGTCGCATTGATCAATATCTGTCTGAGATTATGTTTTTTCCTATAGTATTTCTTCATTGTTTTCCTGTAATAAATAGTGAAAGTAATATGTATTGTATCAAAGGTAACTCAAAGATTCTTTGAAACAAAATAAATTCTCTTTGATTTAATAGAAGTTTAACACCTTAAAAGAAATATATCATCAGTGTAGCATCTCAAACTACACATCTTACAACATTCCAACTAAGAAATCCATGAACAGCCCAACAACATCTCAAGCAACAGATTTGGATTGATACTAATCTGCTTGCCATTCATATTCACTATTTCAATTACAACCATTTAATTCTAGTAAGCTAACAGAGTTGGATTCATACTAACACATTAATATAATATAACAACTTCCCATTAATAATAAGGTAAAAAAACTTCTATATAGTTGGCATGCCTAGCAATTAAACCTTTAAGATTTTAAAATATAAAGACAATAAAGTTATAATATTTGGAACTAACATGGATAATTCGGGAACGCTCCGAAATAAAAGATTTTCCATCATGATCAAGTATATGAATGTGCAAATGTAACACACCCGGTGTTGGATCTCGACCTATTTCAACAGCATATACCAATATAATTTATATCAGTTTTTTCTATATGATAGCAGTAGATTTCTCCAAAAAGGGATTAGCACGGTCAACAATACTCAAAATTGAAAGTAAAGTGCAACAAAAAAAAGGAAAGCTTTTACAGTATAATTACACATTTTAAAGAGTATATAGGAGAGTTAGTATCAACCACCTAGAAAATGACCCATCGAAATCAGACACATCAACCACCATTAAAACAACAACCCTCGCCCCACTACACGAATTCAACCCCCTCCCAACAATGTGATCAAAATCAAAATCAGGAAACACTTTATTGATATATCTAAACAAAAAAACAATAGAAAGAAAACAGAATCTGGATATTCCCCATATAAAGAAGACAAAATCTGGTTGTTTTGGTTCAGAATCTTGCATTTTGACACTACAATGAGGTTATATATACATCGTGTTTCTTTCTCATATTGAGATCATAGAATGAAACAACTACTTTCAATTAGTAACGTATATGTTCAGATACAAATGTATATACTTAACATAAGGAATAGTGCATAAAATATAGACTTACAAGTCTCTTTCGATGCACTTCAATTGTGATAGAGCCTCCAGTGAGAGTTCCAGCAGCGACTTCTCCTCCACCACAGCGATTCTTTGAGTTGATTTTTGACCTCTCAACACACTTAGCATCTCCACAAAGTTGCATCCAACTTTCCCACACATTTACGGGTACATAGGATGGCTTAACTTTGCTCGCTTTTCTTCTAGCAATGAAATCTATGTACCTTGTTGCTGCCTTAACATCCCATTTTCTATTCACTGCACTTTCACTGATGGAGGGGTCCCAGTAAAAATGTTTCTGAAATAAATTTTCAAATTAAGCAATACATTAACATCGTACCTATATAAAAGTGAATAAATTTTTAACTTAATTACGATGAAAAGTTATATCTTGAATTCTCCAAAATATCCATCTCTTATTTCATTTGAGACACCTTTCCAATTGATTCCATTAGGATCAACTTCATTTTTAAATGACTCGGATATGAAACTAGAGCATGTCCTGGAAGGTTCCAACCTGTATAAATTGTCAATGATATACACTAATATCATATCATAAATAATAAATAATATATACAAATAATAGCACAAATATGGACTAACCCTGGAGAAGTCAAAGTAATAAGGGTTCGTGCATGGCTACTACTTGAATCACCTTCACCTAATAGGGTTATTTTGAATAGATGTACCCTCACCTCTTGTGTTGCGCTGAGTACACACATCCAGACCTATTGAATTATCATGATGACCTGTAGTAGGAGATATCTCAGGGATTGTTGGGGTACTACTTTGATTGGATATTTGAACGACTGGCGTACTGCTAGGAGCAACTATTTGAGTGATTGGAGGAAGAAATGTTGAGTGACTGGTGTACTGCTAGGAATGGAACTTGTACCACCTTGTTGAGGACTTATTATAGTCGAAATTGGAATAGTAGGGAATTTTGCACGAATAGCAGAATCATTCATATTTGAGGACTTGCCTATACGACTTACGACTCCTCGACCTCTGCCTCGAGCCATGATATCTATAAAAAAAAATATAACAATGATGTTAGACTATTGCTAATAGAAAATCAAATTAAGTAAAATTCGTAAAATAATCAGGCCAAGAGAACTGACTGTATATGTGTGTGAAAAAAAAT
>JAABOM020130020.1:0-21217 GCA_011800125.2 Solanum clarkiae
CTATCTAATACTGCATCATTTTAACAGGTGCATCGCTGAGGAAAATGTGCCTCGAAAATGCCCATAATTGTAATTTTCATATATCTCAAAATTAGTGCGTGTTATAAAAATTCTGACTTCATATTCTTATTCAGGGGAAAAATTGAGTGGGCAATTGGTATAACACCAATTTTAGATGACCTGTAGTGAAAAATGAATTTTGCCAAAGTTGCAATTCCAGTAAGGGTACGCATTTGCTTCACGACGTGGAGCCATCGCGGAGATGTGTTATTTTGTGCCAGTTTTCTTGTTTCGGTCCAAGGCCTTTGGTTCTTGGGTGAAAGCCCACCCGTGCGTAAAAATGCCTATAGTTGGTCATATTTCAACTCCACATCATACAAGACATTCCCCAAAACCCTCTCTAATACTTAGTCAAATATTTCACTCAAATTCAAGTGTCCCAATCTCATTCCCGATCTCAAGGATTTTATTCAAGCTGTAAATTCTCAATGAAATCTTCATCAAAGAAATCTCCAAAGTTGATGTATGTCAGTGTCAACCATTGGGTCCTTTCAACCATGGTGCTTAATCTTCCTTTTTACCTAAATTACATATTTTTAAGTTAGGTTATCTATGGGTTTGTCTTACCATGAAAGTTGATTATAAACCATGTTGGGGCTTCATAAAATGTGACGGCTTAAGCATGTTTTAAGCTATGAATTATGATTCATCATGTGATTTGATGAAGGATTTTGATGTATCTTGTATGAGGCTATTACCAAGTGTTGCTGAGTGGTTTTACGTTAATTTTTCTCACATGATTTCACTCTTGAATTGCCTGATTTGGTACTAGTGTTGCACACCCGCCAAGTATTTGATAAAATGTCCGATTATCGATTCTTAAGTTATTGATGACCTAATGCATGACATATATATTAAGTGACTTTATGATGATGAAAGGAATATATATATGAGTTGTTTTCATGAAATGTACCTATAGTGTTTTAAGTTGACCATATATATGAGTTGTTTTCATGAAAAGTATCTATAGTATTTTAAGTTGACCACACCTAGTTGAGGAGGTTTTATGCCTGAACCACTATGATGGGGGGCGTTGGTATGCCCATATACGGAATCACTTTGAGGGGGGGGGGCACACTCAGTTACCAATTGGGAGGTATATTCCTCAATCACTTTGATGGAGGGTGGTGATGCTCATCTACCATGTTGAGGGGTATATACCTTGACCACTATGATAGGGCATTGTATGCCCATCTACCAATCGGGGGGTAAATTTCTCAATCACTTCCCAAGTAGTGGTCATACCTTGGATTTCAAGTACTAGTTTGCTTGGTCTATAAAGGTGGTCTCTTCCTACATATGTTGTTCTATATAAGCATCATTCACGTATGCCATATTGCTATTATGCCTATTCATTATCTTATTAAGCATTTCGATTATGTCGCTTCTCTTTTGTTGCATTCCATCCTACATACTTAGTACATTCAGATGTACTAATGCATACTCTATGCCTGCATAATGTTATCATGTAGGAACCAGAGCTCCTCACGATCATCCTCCTTGTGGATAGTTAGTCATCTTTGAAGATAAGCTATCAGTGAGTCCTCACAGTTCGGGGATAATAGGTATACTACTCTTGCCTTTGTCATTTCTTAGTGTTGAACTCTTTATACTATGAGGTAAGCCCAAAAAGTGTCTTGGCCCTCGCTCAAGTCCATATTTAGAGGTGTTGTTGAACAAGTAATATAATTATGCTTTGAGCTATGACTTCTCTTGACTCTTGAATATATTTTATGCTATGGAAGACTTTCCCTTAGTCTCTTATCCTTATTTTATTTTCTCTTGTTTTTGTTTAATCGCTTCCATGACCAAGGATATGTAAATGGTATGCTAAGAGACTTATTTGGGGTCTCTTCGGATTCCACATTCACCGTGTCACGTCTTGGCCCTAGGCTTGTATCGTGACATAAGACTCTAGCAATACTTTCGGAGACACATCAAATTTTATGGAAACATAAGGAGTAACAAAAGCCATACTTGCACCAGGGGTCAAGGAATGCATACACATTATGATCAAAGACTTTTAACATATCTGTCCCTACATGGTTAAATCATGTATGCAAAGAAATATCCATTAGCACATATAATTCACTAAGTATGTAGGTATACAATAAATCAAAGAACATCACAACAATATCAATATGCATAATAATAACCGATACGATAATGACATAATATGTATCAACATGCTATTTAAATTCATGAGAAGAAGCATCATAAATCCACCCTTAACCTTAGCATATATATGTAGGAATAAGGCCATAATCGATATTTATTTGATGTGCTATCAAAATACAACACATTTGATGCCTAAAACTTAGGATTTAGTGTGTTCTCAATGTGACATTTGTTGTTTTTATATGTTTTTTGTGTTTGTTTTTGCAGGAAAGCAGGTTGGCATGACTTTTGGAGGAAATTGCGAACTTTTCTAGTTTTTTAAGGCTTATGAGACCCTCTATGAGTCATAGAGTGGGTTTCGTGGAGATTCCAACGAAGAATGAAAGTATGAAGTTCAGCTATATGAGACTCCTATACGAGTCGTAGATCGCTCTACGAGACATATAGAAAGGCTTCGTGAAGATTTCTAGAGAAGGACCAAACAATTATCATGAAGTCTACAAGACATCGATACGAGTCATAGATTAGACTACGACTCATAAAGTAGATTTGTAGTAGTAAAGTCTAAGATTCAAGAGGCTAAAGAAGAGACAATGAATCGGGCTCGTAAACCCAGTTATGAGTTGTAACTGCATGTCATAGGATCCGCCGACCAGTTTTTCTATTTTTCTAAGACTTGTTTGTAAATACTATAAATAGTATAATAAGATTGTTTTTAGTAAGGAATACGATAGAATAGAATAGAGAACATCATTAGATTACTTTTTAGGGTTTTATACTTAGAGACTAAATATTGGAGAGGAGAATACACTTGTGGATTCATTGTATCGTTCAACCTTGCCATTCTCATTATAAATTGGGTTTGCTTGTTCTTAAATATATTTGGGTGAGAGTTTAATTGTATTTCCCAATTCTTATTTTCTTTATCTACCCATAGGATGAGTAGCTAAACCCACAACTTGGGCTTGTGGGAAGCATGAAGATCTAATCAAATAGAACTGGATAATTTGCAACTCTCGGTATGGTTATTTACATGTATTAATCAATTCTCTTCGTATTGCATGTTTTCTAGTGGTGGCCAACATTAGAACTTTCCTAGTGTTACCTTACCGATCTAGGTAGTAATGAATAGGAAAAGAGATTAGTTAACAGTATTTGATGATGTGTTCTCGCCTAATCAACCGAACTAGACCAAGGGGAGGTTGACTGTGACTATAGGTAATGATTAGTATAGCTTTCCATGGAGATGGGCCAAGTATAGTGAAATTTGTCTCTCACCTTTGCCCAAAGATCTTGGTGAACTTAAATTATCATTGTATATGCTATACTATAACCGAGAAGTTGGGTTATCCGGGGATATTGAGTTGGTGCATAATGGGGAACACAATTTTCCAAGTTATGCTCCATTATTGATTGTTTGTTTCTTTAGTTAATTTAGTTTAGTTTCTTATCAATCATTGCCACCCCCCTTTGGGCAATTAAGTATACTTGAATTATTTATTGGTGAATTGATTTGGAAAGTTTTCGTATTCTCTATGGAATTCGACCCTAACCTTGGTTAGGTTTTATATTTGACCATGACCCCTTTATCCTCCAAAAGAGAGGTGTAACTTGGTATTGATCAAATACTATGGTGTCGTTGGTGGGGAATATGGCTAGAGTTTGATTGAATTCACTAATAATTTTAATTTGAGTGTTAATTTCATAGTTCCCTTGTATTTTACTTTTGTTGTTGTTTTTGTTTTGCTTCTTTGCAGGGTATACTATGTAGTGTATTCCCAACACAAGGAGTCATGATAATCCCTTAGTTCCACTTGGTTTAGAGATCCAACATACTTTGATAAGAATGGCTCAAGAAAAAGCCAATATTACGGTTAATGAAGCTTTGAATTATAAAGTTAATGTTGATGATAAGGATTTAAACCCACCTCCTTTGGATAATGTTCCACAATGTAGGGATTTCAATGATAATGCTTATCAGTGGAATCAATATAGATTGAATCCTATGGCTATGAATATTACTAGGGCTATTGTGTTTCCACTACTATTGGCAGACACAAAGTTCACAATTTCTGGTTAGTTACTCCAAATGCTCAAAAATCGTAGGTTATTAGTTGGTCTACCATCAGAGGATCTACATAGCCATTTGTATGATGTTGCATTTGTATGCAAGAGTGTGATAGAGACACAAATCTATTTGTGGATGTTGTGGGGCTTTCTCTTTCCATTGTCTTTTACAAGAAATGTTGCATTGTGACTATCTGAGCTCCTACAAAGCTTGATCAACAGTTGGGAAGAATTACAAGAAGTATTTTTGGAAAGGTACATCCCGAGGTCGAAAAAGCTCAAGTTAAAAGATCAAATCAACAATTTGGGCAACTTTCGGGTGCTTCAATTAATACTACGTGGGAGAGGTTTACTAAGTGCTTGAGAAGTGTACCTAACCACAAGATTATACATGATGCCTTGGTGGTGATCTTTTATCATGCCCTTGATGAGAATATCCCAGCTTGTACTGACACTATTATGGGGCGCATGCTTTTAGATCAGCCTTTCACAAGGATTGCCAAACGGATGGAACAAGTAGTCAAGACTAATCGTGCATTGGGACATCATGAGAGAGCTTCTATGAGGAGTTCATATGCTATTAATGTTGGTTCAGAGCAAAGCTAAAATCAATTAGAAGATTATGCAACAACTTGCTCAACTCCACATAAACATGGATATGGTGATTAAGTAGAATCACAAAAGAGTGAATGCGGTGGTCCACCAACCTGCACGTGCACCCATGCATGATGAGTCTTATTATGATGAGGATCCTTGTTTTGTGAATGATCAAGCGGTGGGTTTCCAGACCAATGCCCAAGAGTCTAACTCGGACTATCGGTGCCAAGGTCTAGGAAACGAAGGTCGGAACTATGATAGAGAAGAACCTTATAGAAACAAATCGAGGCGGTTATTATGAGAAGAATAAGGGTCATGAAGCAGATTGGGATAAAAGAGATAGTTTTAGGAATGATCCATATGTTCCACCACATAACTGAGACGCCGGTACAAGCAATTCTAGAATTAAAGAGATGTTTGACCATTTGTTGAAGTAGGCCAAGACCCAAGATGAAACTCTAAGAGGAATGAAGTTCAATATTTCAAGAATTAATTAAAAGATAGAGTCTCATTCTGTGGTCATTAAACAACTTGAGCAATAATTTGGTCAAGTGTCTACTCAATTGGATCGACGTTAGAAAGACACATTGCCTAGTAACATAGTTTGAAATCCAAAGAACTAAGGGCAATGTATGGCTATTACAACTAAAGGTAGCAAGAGTACCATTGATCCTCCTATGCCAATTAAGGTAGAAGGTGTCCTGAGAAGATAGTTGAAGATAAGGATGTTGTTGAAAGAGAAGATAGTGTTAAGGATGGGGCAGGTGAAGTGGTTGATGAGCCAAAACAAATATAATAAAGTCCCAAGGCCTCTTCCTCCTTTCCCTCAAAAACTCAAAATGAGGGAGGAGGAAGGAAAGTTCAAATATTTTCTCTCGATGCTTAAGCAACTATCCATCAACATCCCTCTGATTGAAGCTTTAGAGAAAATGTCAGGTTATGCAAGATATATGAAAGACTTGGATACTATGAAGCAGATTGTGAGTCAAGAGCATTCTAAAGAACTTCAATATATTTGTGCTATCACTACTAAGTCATTGACTTAAAACCATGAGGATCAAGGTACTTTCACTATACCTTGCACTGTAGGAGATGTAGAGTTTCTAAGATCACTTTGTGATTTGGGTGCTCGTATAAATTTTATGCCTCTTGCAGTTCTCAAAAAACTTGGCTTGGGTGCCCCTATTCCAACTAAAATGCAGTTGTTAATAGCACATAAAACAGTCAATAAATCGGAATGGATACTTTATGGTGTGTTGGTAAAAGCGGACAAATTCATATTGCCTGCGGATTTTGTGATTCTTGATTGTAAAGTTGATTTTGAAGTCCCAATTATCTTGGGAGACCTTTTCTGGCCTCAGGGCGAGCTCTAGTGGATATGAACTCCGGTCAACTCAGATTTAGGGTGAATACTGAGGAAGTGATTTTTCATATTCATCAGTCTATAAGGAATCCTGATGAGTTGAAAGGCGAGTTTTGGGAAATTGGGGAAGTATAGTATCCAATTCGTCTAAGTCGATTCGCGATAATAAATCAGGAGCTACTTGGGAGGTAACCCAAGGATTTTTGATGTTTTCACTTGGTTTTAAGTTTATTTTCAATTTTTAGATTCTTAGGTAGTTGTATGATTGTGTTTTACTTGCTATTTTTAACATTGGGTTTGTTGCATGTAGGGTGCAAGTGCATTTTATGAAGAGCATATAGGTTCAAGACTAAGCCAGTAGATTTTGCTGAGAATTGCATCTGGTGCAATCTCTACTACTAGGCTTACGAGTCGTATTGCACTTTATGACGTGTAATCCTATCTTGTAGAGAATTACAGTGAGTAGGACAAGTGTGCACTCCACCCATGAACAAACTTTACGACTCGTAGATCAAACTACGAGTCGTAAATGGGGTTTGTGGAATCCAGGTATGTTTCTAAATTTTTGTAAGTGTTGAGAGGTCTATGATATCAGGGCATATGAGTCGTAGACCAAGCTACAACTCGTAATCGGGGTTTCATAAACCCTGATAAGATACTTAAATGTTGGCCCGGTAAGGTATAAAAGGGGGTCATAATATTTTGACCCCACTTTTACCCAAATTTACTGAAAATTTCTCCAATTTCTTCCCCTTCCTTTGTTTTTGATCAACTTTCCAATTAATGTGACCAATTTTTGGCAAGAAATTCTAGCTACTCCTGGGGTTTTGCATTATTTGTATTCCCTTTCTCTTTTTCTTCCAAGTTCATCACCATTTTTGGTAAGTTTCTTGGTTAAGTTTTAATCTTATAATTTCCATTGATCTTTATTATATGATGTGATGATAGTGATGGGTTGGAGTTTTAAGCATGAATTTCTTGATGAATGTGAATTGGAAATGTGAGGTTAGGGGTGCTTTTGGTTGAATTGATTGCTTCTGCCCGAAATTAGGTGTAATAGTCTTGTGATTGTTAATTATGTGCACAAGGAATCATGTGTCATTGTTGGAATAAGTGAGATTGCATAATTTAGACTATGAAATGGTATTTGATATCAATAGAGCATGCATTAGTGTAAATCATAATGGGAATTGTTGGAAACCTATGTTCTTCCATGATTCTTCATTTTTTGATGGGGTGAAAATGAGTTGAAATCGTGTTTGGGGTACGGGTTATTATGTGCTTAAAACGTGAGTGCTTGTATGCTTGCTTCGATGCTTGTAGATTTAGGATTGAAATGTTTTTGGGGTCCGTGTGATGAGTTTGGATAAGTCAGGCATCTAGAAATTCTTGTTCACGAGAGTCTTTTATGACTCATAGATGAGTCTACGAGTCATAATTACCTCTTGTAGGAAGTTCCAGTGACTTGATTTTCTAAATATTCATCAGACAAGACCTACTACGAGTTCTAGATCACTGTACGAGTCGTAGATAGGTCTCATAGATCCTTTTCTATTTTGAGATTTACTCTCTGGAACTTTACACAAAACTAGTTTACGACCCGTAAACCAAGTTACGAGTCATACCTAGGTCTCATACAGTTTTCCAGTGTTCAATATTGTTTTGTACCTCTAGTTTATGGAACCAATTTATGACTCATAATTCTCACTACGATTATAACTGGCTTTTGTATTGCCCTACTACAACTGATCCAATTCAGTTTTTGTTTTTTATTTCTGGATTTTTGGAGCTAATTATGGGTTGTTTATGTTTAGTTTTCAGATACTACGGCCCTAAAAGTTGAACATGCAGAGATTGAGGCTTTCAGGAAGCAACTTATCGATGAGCCTACAGATGACGAATATTCGAATGATGAGCAGACCTAGCTGGGTGGGACATTGGAGATCATTGATGCTCATACAAATCCTGCCGATGTGGGTATCACAAACTAATTAACAGCAGTTTCCAGAGCTACTCAGACTTAGGCTCAGGTTGATAATCCTTCCCAGTCTAATGAGGAAGGTAGTGAGAAGACTGGAGAAACACCTCCCCGATGACTAGATCTAGGGAGGAGCAGAGTTCAGAGGAGGTCTCCTAAGATAGAGGAAATACCGAATCCTCAATTGCACCATCTTCTTCTTCAACACCGGATGCTAGTACTCACTGGTGGTTCATCAAATGGATAGAGGCCATATTTCTGGAGGGAATGTAGCCTAAAGAGCAGGGCAAACCCACCCAGTCAATATATGAGGAGCCCTAAGCTATTGATGATAGATTGATCTATGTTCCAAGTGTGAAGGACACGATGACATGATATGGGCTCACGTGGTTGACAGAGAGGCTTGGATTTTACACCTCGATTTTAGTATGAGAGTTTTATGTAGTGTACACAACCATGATTCTTCGAGATCTTCCCAAGGGGAAGAGACCTCCCACACAGCCGAAATTGATAGAGGTGCTAGTGAGAGGGCGGTAGGTCGATATTTCAGATGAGATGATCTTCCGTGTAGGTTTTAGTCCCGAGTATCAAGCCTCTAGATTGACAGCTGAGTTTGACTATATATTGGAGCAGGCTAGAACTACATTGATTTTAAAAGATCCAGTATAGAGGGTCGACTTGTTGAGATGGGTAGATGGTCAGATTGCATAGCAGGGTCCAGAGCCTGCTTGGGTCACCACACTTGTGGAGCCTATT
Organism: Solanum clarkiae; assembly: GCA_011800125.2. Lineage (NCBI taxonomy): Eukaryota > Viridiplantae > Streptophyta > Magnoliopsida > Solanales > Solanaceae > Solanum > Solanum clarkiae. The sequence continues at coordinate 8,940 of JAABOM020130020.1, forward strand.
GTGAAGGCTTCACTTTCTTTCCCCGCCATATTTTGGTGGGCGATTGTTAGATCCTGCATCCAGCCTACTTTGGAGGATAAAACTTTGATTTTGGAATGGGCGGCATTGGTTGCCAGCATCTTGGCTGGCTACGACATTGATTAGGCCCAACTCATAGTGGAGCAGATTCATGGGTCAGGACTCAAGAAGGCCACCTTCTTCCCATTTCTTATTTTGGTCTACAAACTCTATTTACATTCATAGGTGGAGATACTTCATTGGCTAGATCAGCTAGTTGATTCCCAGCATACCTTGAGGTCGGCCACATAATGGCCGATAAGAACCCGGTGGCAACTCGGCAAGCACTACCACCACCACTGATGTTCGCCCTAGAGCCACCTCCTAAGGGTTTGACGACTGCCCCTACTACTCCTGTTGCTACTACTATAGATGAGAGACCCCAAGGGCCTAAGGCGGTGGATGTTGAGAGTTGTCCTACTATAGGTGCTCCTGCACTAAAGGCCAGCACCACAGACTTCAATAATGGGATAGTTTATGCGTTCGATGTTTCAGTTCAGACCATAGTGCAACGATTATCACGGGTGAGGCCCAGTTCTCTCAGCTTATTCAGCAACTCAGGCCTTGGGTCTGGCAGACTATTGCAAAATCAGAGGAGCGATGCTTGGCATTCACCATATCTATTGTTCAGAAGCATGTTTCTATAATGGATGCTCGTATCAATGCCTTTGAGGATCTGGTGCAAAAAGATTAGCCAAGGCCCGACCTTTAGATTTGTTAGCTATACATGAGGAGATTGCAAAGCTTACGGATGACATGACAACTTTACTTATGGCGCCTGTGACATTACCAAAGTTTACACCTACGGAGCCGCTATTTGACTTACTTTCCTCGATCGACTTCCCTCAGAAAGCGCCCTTGCGTAGATAAGGACCCTGTTCAAAGGAATGTATATGTAAAGAACCCCAAGGATGATGATGATGAGGAGGATGATCTAGGGCTACCCTTGAGGACAACGAGGCTAGAGGAGGAGACGAGGCTAGCCTAGGAGCATGATAGGGAGAGGGGTATTGGCTCCTCCAGACAGAGTTTGATTGCTGAGCATACTACCCCACAGGTGGGAGATGACTAGACGCAGCTTGAGACAGGCGCTTAGGTGCCGAGGTATGTTTCTTTTGAGCCATATTATTATCTTTTTGCTGAATTTGGTGCATTGAGGATAATACACAACATTTTCGATGAGGTGTGGATAGTTATAGGCCTTGGTGAAGTCTGAGTAGTATATGGTCCATAAGAACCCTAAATTTTGATCCCGAGGTTTTCTTGCCTATGTTCTTTTTCCTCGTGGGTAGTTAATTTCTGTTGAACCATCAAATTTAGGATTTTTAGATTATGTATGTAGTATATAATACTAATACTTTTGGCATATAACATGTTTTTATATTTTGTTTTGAAAAGTGGTACCCACCAAATTTTTTTCTATTAGTAGTTAAATGACAACCATACATGTTTGGGTGTTTGGCAATAATTGTTCTGATAAGTGAGGGTAATTTGAGACATGAAGCATGATCTGTGAGTTGCCTGTTGATAATATATGCAATGCCATGTATGAGCTTATTTTGCTAAATTCATGCATTTTTGTGCTAAATCAGAACTTCCCCTGTTACTCTAAATGGATTAGGAAGGGATCTTAGGCCTTTGTTCTTTAAACTAGTCCACTTTAGCCTAAAATAACCAACCAAATGATGTTTTATCCCTTGTTCCAAATATTTGAGCCATACATGAATCAATTCTTTCTAAAGTATCTAATTAGCCTAACCTTGCTAGTGATAAACTTTAAGATTAACCCAAGTTTGTCCTTGAGCATTATGAACCTTGATTAGAACAAAAAACCTAAGTTGAGGATGGCTACCGAAAGTGTCCTTAGTTTGGAGAATAGATATTGTTTACTTCAAAATAGGCTAAATGCTAAGTTAAAGGTGGGCGGTACAGGGGTGAAATTACAAAAATAAGGTGGTGAGTTGAGAATGAGGAGAAAAAGAAGAAAATCATGTACTGGGTGCAAAAAAAGGAAAAAAATGCCTTAGATTGAGATTAAAAGTAAAATGAAGTGTAAAAATGAGGCAAAAGCTGAAAAATGAGAAGAAAAATCCCGAAAAAGCTTGAATGTGGAAAAAAAGGTGGAAATTTTGGAGTTGGTAAGGTGAAAGTGGTGAAAAACATAGTTCATGGATGACCTTCAGTCATTATTTTTTCAAAATGCCATACCAAAGCCCCTAGAGCCTACGTTACAAGCCTAGAAAGTCCTAAAGTGATCCTAGTCCACTTAGTTGAAAGTCTGAGTCGTGAGTATGCGGGAAACCTTATGGTATTAGTGATCATGCGTGAACATCTTTTGTGAGAGTGAATGTTCTTGGTTAGTCCAAATACTGAAAATGAAATCATTATTGAGTGTTAAAATATGAATTTTTTTTATGAGGCCACTTGCATTGCATTGTTAAAATTTGACTTGTTCAGAGATTGTGAACTATTGATATTCATTTTCTTGTTATGGTTGTTTTGTCAAATGCATCAATCTGCTTTAGTTTGATAAATAGCTACCTGATCTTATTTGGAAAAATTTGTGTGGGTACTTGAGTTTGAAGTGAGTATAATGTATGCCATTTGGTTGAGGTCTTTGTGTTGCTTTATTATCTACATAGATTGAGTCATCGCCTGAGGATAAGCAATAATTTTTAGTTGAGGATGTTGATGTGCTATCAAAATATAACACCTTTGATGCCTAAAACTTAGTATTTTGTGTGTTCTTAATGTGACATCTATGATTTTTATATTTTTGTGTTTGTTTTTGCAGGAAAGCAAGTTGTCATGATTTTTGGAGAAAATTGCAGACTTTTCTCATTTTTGAAGGTTTATGAGACCCTCTACGAGTCATAGAGCAATCTACGATTCTTGGAGTGGGTTTCGTGGGGATTTCCAATGAAGAATGAAAGTATGATGTTCAGCTATATGAGACTCCTATACGAGTGGTAGATCAATTCTCTTCGTATTGCATATTTTCTAGTAGTGGTCAACATTAGAACTTGTCTAGTGGTATCTTCCCGATCTAGGTGGTGATGAATAGGAAAAGAGATTGGTTAACATGATTCAGTGATATATTCTAGTCTAATCAACTGAACCAGACCAAGGAGAGGTTGACTGAGACTATAGGTAATGCTTAGTATTGCACACTATGGAGATGAGCCAAGTCACATAGTAAAATTTACCCCTCACCTTTTACCAAAGGTCTTGGTGAACTTAACTTACCATCCTACATGCTATACTCTAGTCGAGAATTGGGTTATCCAAGGATATTGAGTTGGTGAATCATGGGAAACACAATTTCCCAAGTTGCTCTCCAGTATTGATTGTCTTTTGTTTTAGTTAGTTTAGTTTCTTATCAATCATTGCAACCCCCCTTTGGGGAATTGAGTAGTTAATACTTGAATTGCTTATTGGTGAATCGATTTGGAAAGTTTCTTTATTCTCTGTGGGATTCAACCCTAACATTGGTTAGGTTTTATATTTGACAATGACCACTTTATCCTCCAAAAGAGAGGCAACTTAGGCATGGTCAATATTCATAAGACTATGTGGGCTGTAATGGTATCCTTATGTTCACTCTACATCTAACTAAGAGGAGTCTACTTTTCCAAGGCAGAGCCGATCCTCACCCTATAGGCTCTATCCTAGCATGGTGAGAACCATCATTTTCACCCAACCCTTTGGGCTCTATTCTTGCATGCTAAGTGTCCATATTAAACTAATTGGATCTAATAATACACCTTTAAGGCATACAACCTAAATGTCATTCATATGGTGGCACATCTGTATAGGACAATGGTATCTACCAAAGCCCTTTTTATGCTAAGTCATTCCCCACGGACTATATAAAACATGCATATACATGATTTTCAACATAGTTCATACTTCATTAAAAATCATACTTTCATAAGTCATAAATAATCACCATAGCTTTCATGAAAACATCATATCATAAGAATAGTCCATTCACTTGAATTCATCATAGTGTAGGTAGATATTCCTACCTTAATATCATCGTAAATATTAGGGTTTTCATAACCTTCTTTGTCATAGTGTCATCATAGTTATAATATTATCTTCACCATTTAAAACATGTTTTTCAGACTTGTGATCATAAGCATAGAAATACATAGCTTTATCTTAGGAGACTAGGGCTAAGTGTGGGCTCATGGACATTTAAGTAAAAATCATGTAATTGAGTAGGATTCCTAGAGAAAATATGCAATTAAAATCTAATTATATCATTAACAAAGGAGCCCACATCAAATCACAAGCTCTAATCATGCATACTTTCAAATCACATATTTTTACTTGAAAATTACGTACATTATGAAATTCATCCTATGTCATCATAATTAGTCATAATCAACATAAAAGAATCATAATATATGAATTAGGAATATAGCTTAAAAGCCCACAAGGAATCATCATAAAATTTTGATAAAAAAGAAGGTTTTGGATCTGGCTTCATAGATGAAACTAATCCATGAATGAAGCTCTACATACCTCCAGTAGAATCCTTAAAATTGAAGAAGAAAATCTGAAAAACTTTGGTCAATCCTTCAAGGATTAGCTTCAATGGAAATTATTGAGAATCCTCAAGATAATTGGGAACTAAAAGCTTTTAATGAATTAGGAATGAGACTTTATAGAAGTTAGGCCAGTTAGGGTAGTTAGAGTAAAGAAAATGACGTACTTTAGGACTTAGATGAATTGGAAAATTTGAAAATATCCTTTATTAGAAACTACTAGAGTCATCCACGAAACCGTTTCTATGGGCCGTGGATCAACTTACAGCTTGTATCTTACCTTGTAGGTCAAGGTGTCACAAAAGTTAAGCTCCTAGAGTTGCACTTTCTGACTCATGAACATGTAGCACGGATCGTAGATAAAGTTGTGGGCCGTAAAACCCTTTGTGGGGAAACCTCGGACTTAGAAAAATTTTGGTTCCTCAAGGCCTCCACCTACTAGACCTACTTACAGGTCATGGGTCAACATACAGGCTCATATGCTAACTCAAAAGTCAACTTTTAGAATTTCTTAAATTTTTCTAATTTCACTAGCTCCTTTCCACGAGTGCACCTATGACCCATGGTTGCATCTATGGGGCGTAGAATGGCTTATAAGATCAATCCTGTCAGCAAAATTCTTAACTCCTAGTTTCCCAAGACTATAAACAAGAGGGGTATTACACCCCATTTCGGATCTTCCAGATCATTTTCGCAGGAGATTAACCCAGATCTCATTCTATGAATCCCCTTTTGCGGTCCATAGTTCCACTTACAAACCGTAACTACCTCTCGCAGACTGCCCTTATACTTAGACAAATTTTCCACCTTGCCTACTCCATCAACGAGCCTTGTCTACAGCCCGTGGTCTGAATCATGGGCTATAATGTAACATCCCACATCTTACAATACTAGTACTATGCAAATGATACATAATATGGTTTGATCAAATTAGTGCCCATTTTTAAAAGTGCTTGAATCTCATGTTATGGGGCGATATGTGCGTCTTACGCTCAAGAGGGTCGAGTGTATATATGTTTTATGTCAAATTGAGGAGATCATGACCCTGAATACAATGAGAGCATTGAGGTGCTTGCAGGACTTAGGAAGCTAACAGGTGTGTCACCTACTTGCTTAACTTAAATTTTCTAGCTAAACAGAGACGAGGCCCGACGTCGAATTTGTCCAAGTCCAATTATGAATAAAGTCTGTGTTAAGGGTGTAACTTTAGCCCGTGTTTTAGCATCATAAATGGACCTTATTTTCATCCCAATATGAATAATGAAAGGGCCCATGTACTCCAAAACCCACTTGGCTAATTGGGCCCAAACTAAGTGAAGAAGAATTTGGAAAATGGGTAGCCAAGACCAATCAACTTTGAGACCCATTTAGGCCCAAGTGTAAGGGCCAAGTTGCTATATCACAAGGTTATTAATATGTGATGAAAAGTTCAAAAGAAAGTCGGCCAAAGAGACTCTTTTAAAGGGCTCAAAAACAGCTCCTTAATTCATTTCACTTTGAAACAAATTTTCGGCTTTCCTAAAGACTCATTTTCTCTCTTTATTTCACTTCACAAGGCAGCCTACACAACCCTCTGGGGTTCTTGAAGGAGACCTAAACATTGAAGTCTAAGGTAAGTGGAAATATCCATGTATTTATTATACTTATCCCATGACAAACAAGAAGTATATGCTAGTTATGTTTGTGCTGAAATTTTGGACAGCATGTGTCCTAAGGATTGTTGTGAACTTTTCTTGTTTTTCAAGAGGATTTTTGCTTTTTGGTTTGCTGAATTATGAAGTAAGACTTATGTTTTTATTAAGTTTTTGTTTGTTAGTGATGTAACTTTGCTGCTACACCACTTTTACAGTCTGCAAAAGTGAGTTCTGATAGAATATTGCTATTGCGTTCTTAGTACAAACTTGTGGGCTGATGGATAGAAGGCTATTGCATCACGTCCTTAATGACCGATTTGGTACTGTTATAAGACTTTTTTAAGGCTGTTTTTATGTATATATGTGTTGAGAACAGTTTGGTTAAAGTTGGAATAAGTTTGGAATGGTCGACGTCAAAATGTAGCGAAGGGATGTAACATTATGCCGCCTATTTGTATGTTGCGTAGAATTGTTATGTGTTGTACTTTGTGGGCTATGGCAAGACTGTTATGGCACTATAATAGGCTGCACATGATGTGTATATGAGAATGTGTATTAGGAAATACGATTACGGGAGGAAAGGTTGAAAGAATACGGTCGGGTTTATAAATACCCGCTTGCTACCTTATGTTTTTTTTATGAGATTGGGCTGCCAAGATGTATTTATTGGCTGCTAATGCTAGTTTAATTACTTACTATGTTCTAGATAAATATTTGAAGGAAGGGACGGTTATGTCGAGGTAATAGAAAGGTTGTACAGCGAGGTATGTAAGACTACTTCATTTCGTGTTATTTCGCATGAAACATAGATCCCTCCTTGGCACATAAAGGCACTTACCTACTCCAACACAACTATTAACCGTGTCTCAACTCTCTCCCATTTTCATATGTTCCATACATAGTCACCTTCAAATATGCATACATACTTGGATACCAAGATACACAAGTTCGTTCTACTAAATAAAGATCATGTGTTGTTCTACCCCCGATGCATTTTATTACTTGTGTAACCTACTCTTTTCATTATGGTGTTGTCTTTTCTGATTATTTACATATCATATGTTGTATCTTCAGTCCTACAGCTCCAAAATTACGACAACCAAAAGAATCATGTCAAAGGTAATTGAAAGATAAAGTAAAGTACATTGTTTATTGATGGGTGGTAACCCGAGGGTGGAAGAATCACCTAGCCAGGGTCAATCCTATCACGGGGGGTAGACCGAGGGGTTAAAGGAAAAGCCTAGCCAGGGATAATCCCGATATAGATTTAACACTGATCAGCTGGTCAATTTTATTACATGCTGTGTACAGATTATACAGTAAAAGTAAAGTAATAAAAAGAATATAAAGTACATAATCCCACATCATAACTAAAGGTGGTCTCTTATCCTATACCAGTGCATAGTTTTATTTGAGTTGTTACTTCATATACAGTATTTCCTACCTTACAAATTCAGTACATTATCTCGTATTGACATCCTTTATCGGGGACCAGCATTTCATGCTGCAGGTGCAGGTGCTAGTAGATCTCCCTAGTAGGAGTACAGGATATCCAGCTGTTGTTACCAAGCTCTAGGCTGCTTCAGAGCTTTGTGTGTATGTAGAGCTTATATTTTTGTATTGTATAGTTATTTGAGGTGGGTCCTATCCCGACCCTTATCAAATACTTTTTCTTATCTAGAGGCTTTGAAGACTATGTAAATTAAAGTGTGGTCATGTCTCGTACTTTAAATATTGTGGCCCCAACGGCCTAGCCATATACATTTCCTTTTGGCTTGTTATCACTGTTTATTTTCTTAAAGGTATGCCAACTATAGAAATCCCTCATAATATGTATATAAAGAACATAGATATATGTTGGTTCTCCCGGGCCTAATTGGCAACGGGTGCCAGTCTACCTTAATGGGACTTTGGGCATGACAGAAGTGGTATCAGAGCGGGTCATCCTAGGGAGTCTACATAGTCATGTGTCTATGTAGAGTCTTGTTTATCAATGTGTTGTGCACCATATTTATAAGTAGGAGGCTATGTGGAATTTAGGATTTGTTACTTTCTTTTCATTCTTTAGATCGTTCCATAGATCCAAGTTTAATAGGTGCATTATATCTATTCCTAAATTATTTTGTACAGCAAGTATGCCAGAAATCAGGCAAAACAAAGGTAAAGGGAAGGGAGTAGAAGTAGTGGTTGGTATACCCAATCAGGTGAGACAACAAAATGAGGTTCAAGAGGAGTCTTTGTCACAGACATTTCCAACAGCTCCTGATGAACCCGGAAGTAGTAAAATTCCCCTAGAACTACCTATTGATGCTACCGTGTAGGATCTGAGAAATACAGTCTAATTATTGACTCGTATAGTTGCTGGAAAAGGTCAAAGATAGGAAGGTCCAGTTATAGGTGCAGGTGGTGCGAATAGGGCAGCTGGCACGAGAATACATGATTTTCTTAATTTGGACCCTCCATCCTTCATTGGGTCAGATTATAATGAAGATCCCCAAGACTTTATTGATCAGATTCAGCGCATTTTAGATGTTATGCATGTGAGTGGTACAGAAGTTGTCGAGTTAGCGATATATAGGTTGAAGGGTGTGGCTATATTGTGGTATGAGGCTTGAAAGCAATCTAAGGGTGTAGATACACCCCCAACTACCTGGAAGGAATTCAAAGAGGCATTTCTTGATCATTATGTGCCATTACAGATCCGAGAGGCCCGTGCAGATCAGTTTTTGAACCTCCCCCAGGGGAATATGAGCATGAGGGAGTATAGCCTTCAATTTAATTCCCCGGCCAGGTAGGATTCTAATGTAGTCTCTACTATGAAAGATAGAGTTCATTGATATGTGGATAGATTGGATACGTATCTGGTCAGACACTGTACCATTTATTCCTTGAACAAAGACAAGGATATAGCTAGAATGCAAGCTTTTGCATAGAAATTGGATGATCAGAGGCAAAGGAGAAGGACAAAAGAGTTAGAAAGGGCACAGTCCAAGAGGACCAGGCCTACAGGGCAGTCTACACCACCCCAAGGTGAGCTTAGGCCTCAGTTTTCTAATAGACCACCTAGGCCATCATCCTCCTACTCTGCAGCCAGTGCTCCACCACAACTTCAAGTGTCTAGAAGTAATCATTTTGGTCAACGAGGTGAGGGACAAGGTACACAGATAACAGGAGATTCAACAGGCCAGTAAATGACCCCTACACAGCCTCATAAATAGTGTGGAAGAAATCATTCAGGCATATGTCGTGTTGGGACAAACTCTTATTATTGGTGTGGTGCGCCAGGGCGTATGATTAGAGATTGCCCGAGGAGGCATATGGGTGGTATAACACATTCTACTAGGTCAATTTTTTCATCATCATCGTCAGTTCCTCCATTGCGTAGGGCTCAACAAGCACTTATGGTACGTTGTAGAGGTGTTAGAGGGATAGCTAGCTCTAGCGGAGTCCAAAATTGCACTTATGCTCTAGGGAGTCGACAAAACTTGGAAGCTCCACCCGATATGGTCACAGGTATATTGTCCATCTTTTCACATAATGTATATGCATTAATTGACCTTGGTTCTACACTATCATACATTACCCCACTAGTAGCTGGGAAGCTTAAGAGAACACCCAAATTATGGAACAAACCACTTGAAGTGTTCACACTAACCGGTGGATTTGTTATGCCTAGAAGGGTTTATTATGTCTGTGTAGTAACTATTTGTGATCGTGACACATTGGCTGACCTTATTGAGCTGCAAGTGGTGGAATTCATTAGGCATGGATTGGTTAGCTTCTTGCTATGCCACCGTGGATTGCTAAGAACTAAGAGAGTGTACTTCCACTTTGTAAATGAGGCAGTTCTTGAATGAGAAGGAAATGTTAGGGCACCAAAGAGTAAATTTATCTCCTATTTTAAGGTCAGAAATATTATATTTAAGGGGTACATATGCCATTTAGTTAGAGTGAGGGATTTGGAGGCAAAATTACCAACTCTTCAATCAGTTCTAGTAGTGAATGAATTTGTTGATGTGTTCCCTGAAGAACTTCCAGGCTTACCTCAAGAACGAGAAGTAGACTTTGGTATTGACTTAGTTCCAGGCACTCAACCCATTTTCATCCCTCCATATAGAATGGCCCCGGGAAAAATTGCGTGAATTAAAATAGCAATTAAAAGACTTATTAGAGAAGGGTTTTATAAGACCTAGTATGTCCCTTTGGGGTCCACTAGTGTTATTTGTACATAAAAAGGATAGAACCTTGAGAATGTGTATCGACTATCGACAATTGAATAGGGTGACAATTAAGAGTAAATACCCCTTCCCCAGGATTGATAATTTATTGGATCAGTTACAGGGTGTCAAATGCTTTACAAAAATTGATTTGAGATTAGGGTATCACCTACTGAGGGTAAAGGAGGAAGATATACCGAAGATTGCTTTCAGAACACGCTATAGTCACTTTGAATTTCTTGTTATGTCATTTGGGCTAACGAATGCATAAGCGATTTTTATGGATCTGATGAATAGGTTATTCAAGCCATTCTTGGATGTGTTTATGATAGTGTTTATAGATGACTGTTTGGTATATTCAAGATCAGAAGAGGACCACGCAAATCACATGCGACAAGTGTTACAAGTTCTTAGTGATCGACAGTTGTATGCCAAGTTTTCTAAATGTAAATTTTGGCTAATATCGGTGGTATCCTTGGGTCATATGGTGACTGATGAGGGAATAAGGGTTAATTTACAAAACGTAAAGGCGGTGAAAGATTGGCCAAGACCAACGACACCCACGGAAGTTTGGAGCTTCCTAGGTTTGGTAGGTTATCACAAGATGTTTGTTGAAGGTTTTTCTCCCATTTTTGCATGTCTAAAAAAGTTGACACATAAGGCAACCAAGTTCCAATGGAATGAAGCATGTGATAGAAGCTTCCAGGAGCTGAAAAATAAGCTAACTTCTGCACATGTGCTAGTACTTCCAGAAGGCACCAAGGGGTATGCAGTGTATTGCGATGCTTCAGGAGTTGGCTTAGGGTGTGTGCTGACATAACATGATAGGATAATTACCTATGCATCTATACAACTACGACCACATGAGAAAATCAACGCAACTCATGATCTTGAGCTAGCAACAGTTGTATTTGCATTGAAAATATGGCACCACTATTTGTATGGGGTTCACGTTGACACATATACTGACCATAAGAGTTTACAACACATTTTTAAGAAGAAAGACCGAAACATAAGACAGTGGAGATGGCTAGAGCTAATAAAGGATTATGACTTTGATATACTATACCATCCAGGGAAGGCAAATGTGGTAGCCTATGCTCTGAGTCGTAAGGCAATCATGAATATTAATGATCAAGCCGTGGTGAGTCAAGGAGTGTCTAAGGATTTACGTCAGCTAGACAGTTTGGGAGTTCGCCTTCTTGAAACTCCAAAGGAAGGGGTTATTGTACATAATTCAGCAGTGTCTTCATTATTAATGGAGGTGAAAGAAAAATAATTCGAGGATCCTATTCTACGATAGCTTAAGGAAAAGGTGAGTCAGGATATGATAAAGGGATTTGACCTTACATAAAATGGAGTACTTTATTGCCAAAATAGATTATGTGTGCCTGATATTAATGCACTGAGAAAGCGGATAATGGAAAAAGCCCATCATTCCCGATATTCCATCCATCCAGGATCAACTAAGATGTACCATGACCTGAAGGGAATGTTTTGTTGGGGAGGCATGAAAAAGGACCTTGCAGAATTTGTGGCTCAGTGTCCAAATTGCTAACAAGTGAAAGTAGAACACCAAAAGCCAGGAGGTTATATGCAATGTATAGAGCTTCCACCGTGGAAGTGGGATATGATCAATATAGATTTTGGTACCGGTTTGTCTCGCTCATTTCAGAAGTTTGACTGCATATGGGTAATAGTTGATAGACTCACAAAGTCAGTACACTTCTTGCCAGTAAGGAGTGATTATATAGCTGAAGAGTATGCCAAGCTATACCTCAAAGAGATAGTCAGGCTACATGGAGTCCCAATCTCCA
>JAABOM020130031.1:0-21212 GCA_011800125.2 Solanum clarkiae
TCTTTGCAGGTGGCTAGTCAGTAAAACAGGGGAAACTCTGCCGGAATTTCGGTAGAATCCCGACTGTTGCTAGTCACCAGTTTATGAGGTTATATGAGTCCAGGTGTCCCTATCGGGCACTGGTCATGACCCTAGGCGGGTCGTGACAGCGGTATGACATTCTTCACTTACCAAATTGGAAACACCCATCACAAACTTATTCATCCTAGATCTTGGGTTGCCAACCAAGTGTGGAGCATACTTTGACAGTTGGTTGAACTTGAGGGCATACTCCCTCACACTCATAGATTAGTGCTTTAAGTTCATGAACTCTACTAATTTGGCCTCCTAACATTCAAGAGGGAAGAACTGGTTGAGGAAAGTCATCTTAAAGTACTCCGATAATATTACATTATTGTTCCCCTTCTCCTACTTCCATTGAGTGTACAATGTAAGTCAACAACTTTGCTTTTTCTTCAAACTTCACACCCATTATGAACAACATCTTGTAAACCTCATCAACAAATTCTTAAGGGTCTTAATTAACCTTAGACCTATTGAACTCCAATGGGTTCATCTTCATGAAGTCTCTCACCCGAGATGTCGAAGTAGAAGCATGAAGGGCTTTGACCCCTTGATTGGCTTGATTAGCCACAACTTATGCTATCAAATTGAGAGTATCCTAGAGCTCACAATGCGCTGGTTGTTCCTCAGGTGTGCGGGCTCTTATTCCCCTTGTGTTAGGCATGATCTAAATATGGCAAAGCACATTTGTTAGAGGGAAAGCTCACCTAACACCTATAGCAAAACATAGATCAAGAAGAAGGGAAACATTTTCTAAAACGTCTTATAGCCTCTTACTCATAGTTGTGGTGCACAACACAACTATGTATAAGACTCTAATTGAAGCAGTGTTTTGGACGTCGAGGGCTTAACAACCTAGTGCTCTGATACCAAGTTTGTCACGACCCAAAATAAGACCTAGACATGACATAGCCAATGTGGAACTTGAAGGGACCCCAAACCAGCCTCTTAGCATATCATACATACATCGTTGGTTGCGAAAGCAAAATAGAAGAACATAGGAATCACAAACAAGGAAAATTGGGACTACGAAAAGAGTTATAAACTTGAGTAACATAAGTGAGTCAAAGGTCAAGCATAATACATAACTTGTCAAACGATACCTCTAACATAGAACTTAACAGGAGCCAAGACAAGAAATTGGGCTTACCCTCATAGTCAAAGTGTACAATAAAGAAAGAGTGTCTTTAATACATAGCACAAGAACATAGGAACTGTCCTTGGAATGGAGGACTCACCAACTAGCTTGAATCGAAACTACTAGCCACATGGAGGAGGAGGATGACCAAATGGAGCTCCGGTTCCTATATAGTAACATCACGTAGGTATAGAGTATGCATTAGTATATTTGAATGTACTAAGTATGTATGATGCAATGCAACAAGATATGGGCAACGTAATCGAAAGGCATAAACTTAGGAAATGTATAGCATAAAACAATATGACATGTACGAATGATGCTTGAAGTAAAAACATGCTTATATAGAACATATTACGTGTGATCATCATTTGGCTAATGGGTTTACCACCTCTTATCCTAGGTGATTGAGGTAGCGATCCCTCAAGTTGGTTATGAATGTACCATTTTCCATCCTAGGTGATTGAGGTATCAACCCCTCAATTAGGTTAATGAGGTATCAAATTAGGTTAATGAGGTATTAACCCCTCAATTAGGTTTAAAAACTCACACCTTCCATCAAAGTGGTGATCTCACAACACTATAGAGAAAAATAGAATAGATATACATTCCTTTCATCATCATAAGGTCATTCGACTCATATGCCATGCATTAGGCCTTCAACAACTCAAGATATATAATCTGGATATTTTATCAAACACTTGGTAGATGTGTAGTACTAGTGTAAGCCCAGACAATTCAAGCATAAAATCATGCAAGATAATACAATGTAAAATTACCCATCAATACTTGGTAACACACTCAATCAATACCCATTAAAACCCTTCATCAAATCTCACAATGGTTTATAGACTCTGAGGTTAAAAAATACAAGAGTATAAATCATGAAATAGTGAAGTCAATGCATCTTAAAATCATGTAAATCATCCCACCAACATAATGGTAAAAACCCATCATGGGTAAAGTGTAAATCATATCAAAACTTCACAATAGTTCATAGATTTCATAGTTTTAATCATGTATAGTCTCAATAGACAAAGATCACTTCATATTATAAGCTCAAAATAGATATTTATGCATAATCAACAATATTTGATGAAACCACAACATATTTGATGCTCATATTTAATAATAGTAGATACCCATAAGAAATACAACTTGAAATTATGCAATTTTCATAAAAAGGAAGATTAGGCTTTATGGGTGAAAGGAACCCATGAATGAAACCGACATATCTTGACTTTGGGTAATCCTCGAAGAAGATTGGAAATGGAGACTTGAAACTTGAATGAGAACCATAAAATTTGAATGAGTTTTGAGACTTGAAATTTGGGGATTAATATTGGTCTAAGTCTTTGAGTGAGTATTGGGGAATGTCTTGTATGATATGAAGGTGAAATATGGCTAAGTGTATGTATTTTTACGTATGGGAAGGCTTAGTCCCAAGACCCAAAAGTCTTGGACCGAGTAACAAAACTCGGCACCAAATATACATACTAGCGCGCCCTGGTAGTGTCGCGCCAACGGCGGATCTGCTCACTGGAGATTTCACACTTGGAAAATTGAAATTGAGATTTGTTCAATCTAAAATCAGGGTTAGACCCATCTCCCACTAAATTTTGCCCCCTGAATAATAATATGAAGTCGGAGTTTCGATACCACGCACAGATTTTGAGATATATAGAAATTATAATGTTGGACACTTCCTAGGCATATAGTCGGGCACTTTTTGGGGTCATTTCAGATTATATAATTCTCCTTGGTCTCAAAAGAATGACAAAGTACTCTTTTGGAAGTCAAAACAGTTTGTTTCTTGACTACAAATTTCAAATATTTTCTAAATACTCTTAGCAACAAGAATTGTGGTCCGAGTAGATACTATTTTTAATTCTGCATGTAAGAGTAAGATTTATTTCACTAAAAGAAAAAAGAAAAAATATTTCATGTAGAAAATTATATATGTCTGACTCTCGTACTCCGGGTCCACCATTTTTTCGGATGGTATGTAACTTTGGCATGCATTTATGCACTTTTGCTATTTACCATAGTGATATAATTTGTTGTTTAAATCTTTTTGGCATTTTAGAAGTATATTTCCTACTGTAGCTCTTTGTAGATTAACATATCTTACTATTTCCATTTCATATATTTATTGCACAGAAGAAGCTTTGTTTAAAGGGGTTGATGTCAAACGATCCCACTTATACGATTTGATATCACCCAAGTGAGAAAAAGGAAGAGAGTCTACACTAAACTGATTGAGACCTTTAAGCTTCAGTGCATTAAGTGAGGAGGAAAAGCCCTCAGTGTGTACCTCCTCGCAAAAATGCTAATTTACGTATTGTTTTGTGTCCTCATTGTGTCCTCTGATATGGAGGTAGTAAATTTGATTGATGTGGATATTGAAGATACTAATATCATCAATATATTACTAGCTTTTATTCGTGATACTGATAAGAATTGTGAGGATTTTAGGAAGGGGAAAAAGGCTCTCACCTATGTTGATAGACGTCACGCCCAAAGTCCCGTTAGGGAGGACTGGCACGCGATGTCAATAAGGCCTGGGAGAACTGACTTGTATCTATGTGCTTTCTATACATATTATAAGGGGTTTCTACAGTCAACAAGCCTTTGTGAAAGTAAACAGTAATAACAAGCCAAAAGGAAATGCATATGGCAAGGCCGTTGGGGTCACAGTGTCTAAGGTACGAGACATGACCACACTTTAATTTACATAGTCTACAAACCTCTAGATAAGGAAAAGTATCTGATAAGGGTCGATACAAGCCCCACATTGAGTAACTATACAATACAAAAATATAAGCTCTAGACACACACAAAGCTCGGAAGCAACCTAGAGCTTGGTAACAACAGCTGGGTACCTTGTACTCTTACTGGGGAGATCTACTAACACCTATACCTACAGCATGAAATGCAGGTCCCCTATAAGGGACATCAGTATAAGATAATTTATTGAATATATAAGGCAGGAAATACTGTATATGAAGTAATAACTCAAATAAAACTATGCACTAGTGTAGGATAAGAGACCACCCTTAGTCATATTGTGGGATCATCTACTTTTTGTTCTTTTTATTACTTTACCTTTACTATATAATCTGTGCACACCATGTAATACAAGTGATCAGCTAATCAGTGGTAAAACTGTATCGGGATCGGCCCTGGCTAGGTTTTTCCTTTAACTCCTCGGGCTACCCCCTGTGATAGGATCGACCCTGCTAGGCGATTCTTCCACCCCTCGGGCTACCACCCATCAATAAGCAATATACTTTACCTTTCAATTACCTTGAGATGGTTCTTTGGTTGGTCACAATATTGGAGTTGTAGGGCTATATATGTAGCATGTGATATGTTGATAATCACACAAGATAATATGACAATGAAAAGAGTACGTTGCACAAATAATGAAATGCGTGTGAGATGAAACAACTCGTGAACTTTATTTAGTAACAAGAACCCATGTAACTAGGTATCCAAGCATGTATACAGATTTGAAGGCGACTATATATGGAAGCATATGAACATGTCAAAGAGTGGAGACATGGTTAATGATTGTGGCGGAGTTGGCAAGTGCCTTTATACGCCAAGGAAGAATCTAGATTTGATGCCAAGTAATACGAAATCAAGTAGCCTTATATACCTCGATGTACGACTTTGCTATTATCTCGAGATAACCTTCCCTTCCTCAAAATATTTATCTATAACATAGTAGGTGATTAAACTAGTATTAGCAGCTAATAGATACATCTTTTTAGCCCAATCTCATAAAAAAACTAACATACGGGCAGCAAGTGGGTATTTATAAACCCGAGCATATTCTTTCAACCTTTATGCCCCTAATCGTATTTTATAATAAACATTCTCATATACATATCATGTGCAGCCTGTTCTATTTCCGTAATAGTTTTACAATAGCTTACAAAGCACAATACATAACAATTCTACACAACATACAAATACACAGCATAATGTTACGTCCCTTTGCCACATTTTGACGCCGACAATTCCAATCTTGTTTCAACTTTACCCAAACTGTCCACAATATATATATATACATATATATATATATATATATACATAAAAACAACCCTAAAATAGTCTAAGAACTGTATCAAATCATTCATTAAGGATGTGAGGAAATAGCCTCCCATCCAACAGCCCACAAGTTTGTATTAAGAACACAATTGTGATATCCTATAAAAGCTCACTTTTGCGGACTGTAAAAGTGGTGCAGCAGCGTTTATACATCATTTAAGAACCAATGCTCGTTAATAATAGTAGCCTCCCTTCATATTCAATCCAACCAAAAAGAGGAAAGCTTCCAAATAGACAAGAAAAATGTATAATAATCTTGGAACACATGCTGTCCAAAATTTTCAGCATATACGTAACCAACATAGTCTCTTGTTTTTCATGAAGAAACCTTACTAAACACAAAAGTATAATAACTTACCTTTACCTTTAAGGTTAAGGCCCTCCTTAAGAACCCTAAAGGATTCCTTTGGCTTCTTTACAAAGTCAAGAAAGGGTTGAGAGAAAACTTGGAGAACAATCTGATTTTTTTGTTCAAGTTGAAAATGACTTATGAGAGCTGTTTAAACCCTTTCTAAAGGGGGAATTTCGCTAACCTATTAAGGAATTTTTAGCCTTACTTTACCAAGCTGGTGATGCAGCTCCTTGCCCCTTTCACTTGGGCCTTATTGGGTTCAAATTGGTTGGGCCTTGGCTGTCCATTTCTCCCTTTTCTCCTTACCTAGTTTTTGGCCTAATTAGTCAAGTGGGTTGTGGTGTACTTGGGCCCTTGTAATATTCATCTTGGACTTAAAATAAAGTCCATTTACGATGGTAAAACACAGGCTAAAGTTACACCTTTAACTCAAATTTTATTCATAATCGGACTTGGATAAATTCGATATCGGGCCTCGTCTCTGTTTAGCTAGAAATTTAAGCTAAGCAAATAGGTAACTCACCTCCTAGCTTACTTATTCCTACAAGCATATCAATTCTCTCACTTTTTTTAAGGTCGTGATCTCCTTAATTCGACTTAAATCTCATTTACATTTGACCCTCTTCAGCATTAGACATACATATTGCCCTTTAGTTGTAGATTCAAGAACTTTTAAAAATTGGCGCTAATTTGACTAAACCATATCATGTTTCATTTGCATAGTATTAGTATTGTAAGATGTGGGGTGTTACAATAGACTTAAAAAGAATTGTAAAATTCCACCTCAAGAATCTGTCCAGGAGTGCATAAAAACTTACCTATTTCCTAATCTTAGATGTTTTTAGCAGAAGGCTCACTTTCTTGTCTACATAGTAAATTGCCTCTTGCACATTTTCGTTGGTCGCCAAAAGGGTGACGACAGAGCTTGTTTTCAAAACTAGAGATTGGAGCTGGCTGGTGAGCTCCTTGAATGAGAGCTCATGGTGCACATTAAACATGTTGAAAGGTGTATGGTGAAGGGAATGCAAAGAGATCTTTATGGAGATTGACAAGTGCAGACAATTGAACACTACTTGGATGCATAAATAATTACCAATGGTCTCTCCGGGACTTTTTCCACAGGACATTGATGTCACCCTTACTAGAAAATGGAGAGGATTTCTGATGTAGTTGTAACTCTTAGACAAGCAAATCTATCGCCAATGATTGCTGATATAAGGAAAATGCGCCAGTAGGTTGTATACACTGGGAAGGTTGGCGATGCAAGATACTCGTAAGTGTTTGTAAATTTATATCGACCAGTTTGTCTGTGCTTTCCAATAGTAAAAATGGTGACTTCATATGTCCTGCTTCCTGATTGTTGCTCATTATGTTATAGTAATTTGGTGTTTTGTATTTTTTTGTTCAAATTAAGTATGGTAATTTAATGACTGTTAAAATAACTTATGTAGACATCCTTCATACTGGGGAAAGATATGTTTTCTATCTACACCAGATGTAGAAAATTGTGGTCTGGTGAAAAATTTGTCTTGTCTGGGTCTTGTCAGCACAACTATTTTGAAACCATTTCTTGAGGCATTGTTCTGGTGTGGGATGCAAAAGTTAGTTGACAATAGTGTCACCTCACTCCACGGAAAGCAAGAGTTATTACTTGATGGGGAGTGGGTGGGAGTATATGAAGAATTTGAATTGTTCATTTCAAAGCTAAGATGTAAGCACCGCAGGGATAAAGTGCCATACCAGGTTGGCTCATGCATGTTCATTTTCATTTAATTATGTACAGTAGAATCATTGAACCCTTGCTTTGAATATTTTTTTCATTGATCCACCAAAAGGATGGTGCATGTAAATCAAACATAGTAACTTGTGTTTACAGGATGTAATTAAATCTTCTGTTATACTATTTTTCATGTAGAATATCACGTAAACGCCACTGCAATATGGTCTCACATTAGGTTACTCACGATCATTATAATTTAGTTATTGCATATTTTAGGACTAAGAATTTTTTTTGTGTGTGTGAATGCTCATTTTTTTTCTTTTTTCCTTTTGGAGATAAAGTATGATATCATAAGTATCATATTCAATTTACCGAAAGGAGAATTATCAAACTATAAGACAAATGATGTCTTGTCTGATGCTCTTTGCTTCTCAAGTTTATGGTATATTTCTTTAAACCTGAAATAAAGTATTGGACTGATAGGAAAAAATTTTCACACAAAGTAAGTAGTGATAATTTTATTTTATTATGTACAGAAGAGTAGAAATTTTGGTTATATTGCAAATATATTCAATAAAGGTGATTATAAAACTATTAATCAAATGTGTAAAGGACTCAATCTTTTTCTCTTTTTTCTTGAAATGGACGTGATTTCTATAATATATATATTGATAGTAGAATAACATTTGTATGCGGGTAAGTCCAAAGCCTGAAGCTACCAAGAGTAAGTTATGCCTCTTTCCTCCAATGCTAGGTAATCTCTTTGTTGGAAGTAGACGGTCTATCATTAGAGACACCCTCTCTTGTCATTGCCATTTTTCCTTGGAGAAAGAAAGACAGATGTGATGTGTTCAGAATAGATCGAATCCTTGCATTGCAAAATATCCTAGAAGAGAGGGCCAAGGACAACAAAATGCTACAATAATTGATACACAATAAACAAGAAAATATCACAATCAAGAACTACAATAATATAGAATTGGCAGAACAATGCACTTAAATATAAGTTCTCTATTAAATAAACTTAGTTTATCACAAATTTGGCAATTGATTTGATGTTTCCATGCAATTTAAATTCATGGAAGTTGATGTAACATCTTCACTTGGGAAATCGAGCCGGGACCTTTTTCATCAGCAGTGGATGCGGTGTGAAAAGTCTCTCATTTTTACATGGATATTAAAATTCAAACTAGTATATATGCTATTTTTAGAAGATGTTTTATATTATCATATAAGATTTGTACGATCACACTTAACATACTAAAATTTTCTTCTAGGTTGAAGTTAAGAGAGATGAGTTGCATGGTGAAGTTCGCATATTTTCTGATGCCGAAAGGATTCTGCATCCTCTTTTATTGTTTCAAATCAAATCATTAGAAGGGGGAGATTATGGCTTTCAATCTCTTCTGGACAATGGGATTATTGAGCTCATAGGACCTGAAGAAGAAGACTATCAAACTACATGGGGAATTGAATAAACTTTAAAGGTTGGATAAACTTTAAAGGTAGATGAACCTGCTAAGTATACTCATTGTGAGTTGGACATGACATTCCTAGTAGTCTTGATCTAGGTATTGTAAGAACCCAGACATTGTTCGACCTTAATAGAGCTTGGAAATTTGATTTTGAAAAGTTTTGGACCAAGATGATGCCTCATGGTAGCCTACACAGTTCGTGTGGGGGATCTGCGGACCGTGTGGACTTCCTTGGAATGGCCCTTAGCCTATGAAGGATGTTTGTCCATTAGGAGTGGAGTTTTGAACTTAGACACACTACACTTGGAGCCCTCAAGGACCATGTGACACTTCACAGACCGTGTAGTGGGCCATGTGGTGGCCTTGGATTGAAATACCACAATTTTGGGACCAAGTGTAGTGCCATGGCCAAGAACATCCCCCGTATGAAGTGACACTGCCCGTGTGTCCACCCTTATGTCTTTCAGAGTGAATATTTTCTAAGTATTGGATCACTCTCTCAAAACTTTGTCGTGAAAAACTTTCTATGTGAAGTGGTACGGAGGACCACACTGTTTGTATAGAGTGGTATAGGCCGTGAAGTCGGCCGTGTGAATGCCTTTGTCAATAAGTACAAAATATTCAAAATCAAGCTAACGTCACTTTCAAGCCTTCAATTCAAGCTTATTTATGATTTTTAAGGCCATCATGGGTCTCCTTCATCAAGCCATGTTCAAAGGAATTCCATTGGCTAAGTTTTTCACAAGAATCGATAGAAGGGTCAACTTTAAAGGGCTACATCTCTTAGCTCAAAATGAACTGGGTGGACCACAGATTCATATCGAATTTATTTGAATTAGCTTTTCAACACATCTGGTTTCACCTCATTCCAAGTTTGGACCAAGAAGTTATGTCTGTTTTTGTAAAGCCCATCTGTGTAGTGTTTTTCTGGAATTTTCGTAAGTGAGGTCTCACATGAGGGTTTAACGGTCCATTAAACCTTGTAAGGACCGTTAGACCACCTCATGGGTCCCTTGGCAAGAAATACAATTTTGCTACTTAAATGGTGTTTTTGTAATTGTGGCTTCTTCTAAGGGTCTTTTATGACTTTCTATGCTATCTTAAGACCTCCAAATGACCTAAACTGTATTCTTTTCATTCAGAAGTCATCCTTGCACTTATAAATTCTCTCAAGACACTCTTAAGAACTCACTCAACGGACTCTTGTGAAACTAAGCTTGTGAATCAAGAAAAGGCTCATTCTTCTTCAAAATTATTCTTGAATCTTCTTCAATAGTTGAGGTATATGGGTTTGATTCTTCGTCCCTTTCAACCAAGAAGACACAAAACAATTTTACTTGAATTTTCATGAAATTTTGCTTACTTTTAAATATGAATTTTAAGAATTATGATTTAATAAATTCAATTGAAGTATGGCTACGCTCATTTGTTATTTTTAAATTGATTTAAGCCCTAATATGATGAAATGCATTGAAGTTATGAAGTAATGAAAGTGCATGTCCCCTTTAAAGCTTGAATTGTCAATGAGTAGTCTATATTATGTTTTAAATGTGAATTTTACTTATGTTTTTACTTGAATTTTATAACGTATTATTCATTAAAGATTGAATCTGTCTTACCCATGCTAATCTCACCTGATGAATGACATATGCATCCATGCATATGATTTTTATGATAATTATGAAGTGGATTAAGCCTATTTATATTTATGTTTATGATTTTGATAAGATATTGGTTAAGATAAGAATATGATCACATAAATGTGTATTGTTTTGGCTATTTGAGCATTTTTAGTGCTCGCACCATCTTGTTTATGTAAATGAGCTATTCCTATGCATGAGTATCACAATTATGAACTATGATTTGGCTGTTGAGCTTAATTATGAAAGTATGAGTGAAATGTTTGGCTTTTGAACGTAAATGTGCATTGAAATGATTTGGAAGAACTATTACCTCTTTGAAAGCATGTATATATATAAGTATTCATATGGGATGTTTGACTTAGCACCGATGGACTCGGTACCCTCTCTCTTTCCTTGAAATATGTGTCAAGCATAGTTATATGTGAAAATCTTATCTGAAATGGGGGTGCCCATAAGGGAGGTTGCTTCATATAAAATGGGGGTGCCGTAAAGTAATGTATGGTTTACCTTTGACAAGTAGACCACATTTTACCAGTGAGAGAATTTCATCAGGATTCCAAGTAATAGCTCGCTTGGTCTTACTCTTCTCATTTGAGGTCTCATCCCCACTATATAGGAGTATTTTGGCATTTTATGCATCATGAATTTCATGATATATTGTTATATTACTCTTCTTTGGACATATATTTCTTTCTATATTATGTGCCCTTATCATCAAATATTGAATGTAGGTCAGGTAAGTCATATGCATTGCATGCCCGCATACTTAGTACACTCATCCGTACTAATGAATACATTTCCCTACATGATCGAACCATCTAGGAACCAGAGACTACTTTCACCCAACATTTGATGGCTAGATTGGATTTGAGACATTTGTTGTGGTGAATCCTATTGTAAGAACCCATTTGTGGGGTGGGGGAGAAGCATGGAACAAGCGTGGAAAATTTGAAAACTGCTCAGGACTATGAAAAGGTCCATGACTTGTAAAGTCATCTAAGAGTCATACAATCTAGAGAAGTAGAGTCACTGAAGTTTGGATAATGACCATCAGACGAAACCCCATTTGTGATGCATAGAACGATCCATGAGTCATTGAGAGGGGGTCCCACAACAAATTCTAGTATATCAATCTCAGGGACTCTTGGTCTACATCATATAGTCAATGACTCATAGAGTGCCTTATGAGTCATAGACGGGGTCTCATAGATCCTTTGTGACCAGGATTTAAGTAGGGGTAAATTTGACCTTTCCTCTTTCTTTTAAGTCCAAATTATATCGTTTTGGCCCCATCTATGTCCCTTATAAATACATATAATCCTAATATACCTTGTTCTTCCTTATTCTAAAAATCCTAAGTCTCTAAACCCTCTCAACACTTCTCCAAAAACATCATCAAATCCCTCACTCAAGTTCAAGGATTTCAAGAGCAAGTTTTGGGATCCAAAACCCAACACAAACGTCAAACCTTCCTCAACTCAACTTGAAGAACTCCAAGTTTAAATATGTGCGTTTGATAGTGGGAACCTTCCTTCCCACAAGTCCAACCATTTCTCCTTTCCTATTATATGAAGTTTATGAATATTTATGATTATATATGAACTCTTAAACATAGTGTTACTACTATGCATTCTATTATGGTTTATTTTGTGTAATATCATGAAGTAAAATATTATGTGATATTTATGAATTTATGAATTATTTTTGGGGTATTTACGAACTATTGTTTATAATGATATTAGTATGCATTAGACATATGTCGCCTAAATGGGTTTTACAAGAAATAATGTTTTATGCCAAAATGTTGTTGGAGTTTGATATTAAGATGGATTTTATGTTTATATGTCCATGTTTTGAAAGACGATGTATATTATCAAGATGAGTTGATTAAGATTTATTTAAACTACTTATTTTCCCAATATATCTTGAATTATGATACTTTCTTAAAGTATGAGGGTTTTACTACAATATTGATGGGTTGATTTGAATGACTTTGAAATAAATTTATTTTAATCCTTCTTGTTTTATACTCTTGAATTGCATAATTTGAACATGTGTCCATATGCCCACCATGTGTTTGATTAAATTACATGACAATGATTTTCAAGTTAAAGATGAATTATTTGCATGATTTTCAAGTCAAGTGATTTTATGATAATTATGGGCTCCCAACCATGTATTAAATTCGTGAAAGGTATCTATGATTTTACAAGTGACAAGTTGAGCCTTATACTTTAACTGTACCCTCTTGTGAGCAAATTATATCTATTTGAGGGGTCAAAATGATTATTACTTTATCCTCATGTTCAAGTTAAGCTCATTAGTAGGGGTCAAATATGTTACAGGTTTCTACCCTCACGTGAATTGCACTACCTACAAGAAGGGGTCAAGTTCATGTTTTGTTTTCTACCCTATAGTATATGGTATAAGCCCATGTAGGGGTCAAGTATGTGAATGAGCTACCTTGTTATCATGTCTTTTACAAGATACTCATGATATAATTATATTTATTATTATTTCAAGTATTCTGTGGGATTACACTTAGCATCGATTGAGGCTTAAGGTGGAGGCTCGACTCAAGGGGTAGTTATATAAAGTATTTAGTCTTTAAACTATGTGCCACAATAGGATTATATTTTCCCTTATAGGGCTTTACTAGTGGATCCATCTAGTTCATGTTTCCCCTGAAGTGGGGTCACATTTGGTTTACCTTGGCAAGTACACCACACCTTGTCTAGGGTGTGTCATGCCTCCCACATCTTGTCGAGTGGGTATAATGCCTCAAATTCCATGTTGTTGTGCACTTGGTATATGTCAGTTAGGGTCTCCTACCACATATGTATATTATCATGTGCAAGTAGAATGTTTTACATGCATGTTTTTTTATAAGCATTGTTTATATATGTTATATTGAGATTATATCCACTTTCTGTAATTATGCATTTTGAATATATGTATTATGTCTTTGTTGCATTGCATCTCGCATACTTAGTACATTCCAAGTACTAACATATACTCTATGCCTGCATCATTTTACCGTGTAGGGACCAGAGCTCCTATAGATCATTCTCTTTCATGCGACTAGTTGATTTTTTGAAGAAGCTATTGATGAGCCCTCTACTTCTGGGACAATATCCACCTTCCTTTCGTGTTATGTTAAGGCTTGTATAATTTCATTTGGTTACTTATCACTTGAGGGTGAGCCTGAGGAGTGTCTTGGTCCACGTTCTATTTCTGTATAGAGGTTTTGTTAGATATGAATATCTATGTTTGAGCTTGACTCCTATTATGACTATGATTCATGAAAGATTTCCCTTAGTCCCTCTTCCATTTTTAAAATTGATTCTTGTTATTGTCTTATTTTTCTTCCGCAACC
This sequence comes from Solanum clarkiae, assembly GCA_011800125.2. Lineage (NCBI taxonomy): Eukaryota > Viridiplantae > Streptophyta > Magnoliopsida > Solanales > Solanaceae > Solanum > Solanum clarkiae. The sequence continues at coordinate 13,884 of JAABOM020130031.1, forward strand.
AAGGATATGTACATGATATGCTAAGAGGCTTGTTTGGACTTTCTTTTGACTTCCCATTCACCGTGTCATGTCTAGGCCCTTGTCTTGGGTCGTGACAAGTTTGGTATCAGAGAACTAGATTGCTAGTGGTCCTCGTAAATCCAGAACGCTGCATCGAATGGAGTCTTATTAATGGTTGTGAAGCACACCATGATTATGGATAGAGGCTAAAATGAGTTTTAGGAAATACTTCACTTCCTCATGATCTATGTCATGATCTAGATATAAAGATAAGGCTTCCTCCCCTAACAAACTCTCTTTGCTCTTTTAGATCATTTCGCTACCAAGAGGAAGACCAAGTAGGGCCCATACACCCAAAGAGCAGCCGGCTCATCCCATTCCTCAAGTTCCTCAATATGGAGGTGCTACTCAAGTTGAGTTATGGAAATGTTAGCCCATGCTATGACCAACCAGTTAAATTCAAGGGCTCAAGCTCCTCATGCTCCTACTCGAGGGACTTCATAAGGATGAACCCTCTGGAGTTTCTTGGGTCCAAAGTGGAGGAAGATCCACAAGAATTTATCGATGAGTTGTACAGAAAGCTATATATCATGGGAGTAAATTTGGAGGAGAAGGCGAAACTAGCGGCCTACCGACTCAAGGGCGTGAGCCAAATTTAGTTTGCCCAATGGAAATTAGAGAGGAGAAACGATGATTCTATCCCTAGTGAGGAGTTCAAGGACACCTTCCTCAACCGGTTCTTCCCGATTGAGTTAAGAGAGGCTAAGATGATGGAGTTCACAAATCTCACGAAAGGTTCCATGAGTGTGAGGGAGTATGCCCTCAAATTTAACAAGCTCTCAAAGTATGCTCCTCATTTGGTTGCCAATCCTAGATCAAGTATGAACAAGTTTATGTCGTGGGTGTTCGACTTTGTTAATAAAGAGTGTCCTACCACCATTCTAGTGAGTGGTATCTAATTTTCTCGGCTCATGACATATGCTGAACAACTTGAAGGGGAAAAGCTTAGGAAGAGAAGAAGTGGAGAGTCCAAGAAAGCTCGGTTCGATTGTGGCTTCAAACGTGCCAAGGGTGGAAGCTTTCAACAAAGTCACAGATTCCAAGGCCAATGGTCCTCTAATGATCCAAACAAAAGATTTTCTAATGATGGGGTGCCTAACCTAAGGTTCCAAGGTGGCAATTGAGGGATGACTAATCTTAGGTACCAAAGGTGTGGGAGGAATCATGGTGGTCTATGTTTGAGGGACTCTAATGCTTGCTTTGGTTACGGTAAAGTGGGTAACAAGGTTGTCGATTGCCGTCATGCTCAAAGCAAGGGTAGGGATGGTCGTCCTCGAGGCCAAGGTGCTAATGTGGGTCAAAGGGAATAAGGAGGCCAACAAGGGGGTGTTCCAAGGAAAAATCATTTCTATGCTCTTCAAGGGAGGCAAGGAGTGGATGAGATGCCCGATGTTGTTACTGGTTTATTAAAGGTTTTTTATTATGATGTGTATGCCTTGATAGATCCGGGCGCCACTATGTCTTTCATTAATCCTTTTGTTGCGAATAAGCTTCATATGTGTGCCGAATTGTTGTGTGAACCCTATGAAGTGTCTACCCCCATTGGTAAGTCTATTATGGATAGAAAAATCTATAGGGATTTTCACAAGTCTATATTGCATTAATTCTTGCCTTGTCATTTTGTTGAACTTGACATGGGTGATTTTGACATTATTCTTGGGATTAATTGGTTACAAGCATATCATGCTTCCATTGAATATAGAACCCGCAAAGTTAGATTCCAATTCCCTAATGAGCCTGTCCTTGAGTGGAAAATTTGTAATGTGGTGGTTAAGGGTAGGTTCATTTCTTGTCTTAAAGCCCAAAAATTGATTTCTAAAGGTTGTATTTACCATCTCGTAAGGGATAGTGATATGGAGTCTAAAGTCCTTCCCATTTAGTCAATTCTAATGGTCAATGGGTTTCTTGATGTCTTTCTCGATAAACTTTCTGGTGTTCCCCCATAAGGAAAATAGAATTTCGTATAGATCTCCTCCCTGATACACAACCCATTTCCATTCCCCATACCGTATAGCCTCGGCAGACTTGAAGGGTCAACTGAGGGATTTATTAAAGAAGGGTTTTATAAGGCCTAGTACGTCACCATGGAGTGTACCAATATTTTGTATGAGAAATAAAGATGGTTCACTTATAATGTGCATCAACTACCGGCAACTGAATAGAGTCATCAAAAAGAACAAGTACCCACCACCAAGGATAGATGATCTATTTGATCAACTTCAAAGGGCTACTCACTTTTATAAGATATATCTTTGGTCCGAATACCACCAAGTGAGAGTGAAGGAGTGTGATATTCCTAAGATGGCTTTTTGGACTAGGTATAGGCATTTTGAATTTGTGGTAATGACTTTTCGCTTGATTAATGCATCGACAATATGTATGGATATCATGAATAGGGTATTTAAACCATACCTTGGTTCATTTGTGGTGGTCTTCATAGATGATTTCTTGATTTACTCCCATAGTTAGGAAGAACATGTGAATCATTTGAGGGTGGTATTGCATATTTTGAGGGATGAGAGGTTGTTTGCTAAATAGAAAAAGTGTTAATTTTGGTTGAAAGAGGTTGTATTTCTAGAGCATGTGGTGTCTGGTGATGGTATTAAAGTGGATCCCAAGAAGATGGAAGTGATAAGAAATTGGCCTAGGCCCTTGACCTCGACAGATATTGGGATTTTCTTGGGTTTAGCGGGGTACTATCAAAGGTTTGTGAATGGTTTCTCTTCACTTGCTTCCCCTTTGAGAAAGATGACCCAAAAGAAGGCAAAATTTGTTTAGACCAATGAATGTGAAAAGGGTTTTCAAAATTTGAAATACAAGCTTATCTCCGCTCCTATTTTCACTTTACCAGAAGGGCTAGAAGGGTTTTGGTTTATTATGATGCCTCTAGAATTGTTTTGGGGTGTGTTTTGATGCAAAATGGAAAGGTTATAGCATATACCTCTAGGCAACTAAAGATGTATGAGTGTAATTATCCCACCCATGATCTTGAGTTAGCGGTCGTGGTATTTACTTTGAAAATTTGGCGTCATTATTTATACGGGGTTCATGTAGATGTATTTACTAACCACAAGAGTCTCCAATGTATGTTCACACAAAAAGATCTTAACTCGACGCAAAGAAGGTGGCTAGAGCTCCATAAGGATTATGACATGAGTGTTCACTTTCACCTCGGCAAAGCTAATGTTGTAGCCAATGCTCTAAGTAGAGTGTCCATGGGTAGTCTTGCTCACATTTATGATTCTAACACGGAGGTGGCTAGAGAAGTTCATCGGTTGGCTAGGTTAGGAGTGTGGTTGGATGAAGTTGAGAAAGGTGATATGGTGGTTTTTGATAGCTCCAGATCTTCTTTAATTGAAGAGGTCAAGTCTAAAGAAGACCTTGATCCCGCCTTGTTAAAGTTGAAAGCTTCGGTGAAAGATGTTAAAGTGGAGGTTTTCTTCCAAGGGGGAGATGGTGTCCTTAGGTACCAAGGTATTTTGTGTGTTCCTAATGTTGATGACTTGAGGGAGTTGATTTTGGAAGAGGTCCATAATTCATCATATTATATTCACCCCACTTCCACAAAGATGTATACATATTTTAGGGAGATTTATTGTTGTGGTGTTATAAAGAGGGACATTTCCAAGTTTGTAGCCAGTTGTCACAATTGACAACAAGTGAAAGTCGAATATCAAAGGCTGATTGGCCTAACCGAAGGCACAGAAATTCCTACATGGAAGTGGGAAGAGATCAACATGGATTTTGTTGCTTGTTTGCCAAAGACTAGGAAACATGTTAATTCTATATGGGTTATTATTGATGAAATGACAATGTCGCCTCACGTTCTACCGGTTAAAACTACTTATGATGCCTAGGATTATGCCAAATTATATATTCATGAGTTAGTTAGATTGCATGGGATACCTTTGTCTATTATTTTGGATCATGTGCTCAATTCACTTCACAGTTTTGGAGATCCTTTCAAAAGGGTCTTTGTATAAGGTCAAGCTTAGAACATCTTTTCATCCTCAAATAGATGGTCAAGCCTAAAGAACAATCCAAACTCTTAAGGATATGCTTACGGCTTTTGTTTTGGAGTTTAAGGATAGTTGCAATGAACATCTTCCACTATTGAGTTTTCTTACAACTATAGCTACAACTCTAATATTGGAATGGTTCCCTTTGAGGCTTTATATTAGTCATTATAGATCCCCAATTGAGTGGTTTGATGTGGGGGAGATGGCCTTGTTGGGCCCTGATTTTGTTATGGAGGCTTTAGAGAAGGTGAGGTTCATCAAGAAAAGGTTAAATATGGCTTAAAGTTGGCAGCAATCTTATTCCTATGTGAGAAGAAGCAATGTTGAGTTTAACGTTAATGATTGGGTTTACTTGAAGGTCTCACCTATGAAGGGTGTGGTCCGGTTTGTCAAGAAAGGGAAATTGAGCCCAAGAATTGTGCGACATTATCGAATATTGAGAAAAATTCGTAAGGTTGAATATGAATTAGAGTTGCATATGGAAATGAGCATAGTTCGTCTGGTCTACTATGTGTCTATGTTGAGGAAATGTGTTGGTGACACCAAGTGCTATCGTGGCCTTGGAAGTTGTGGAAGGTAACTTGACCTATGAGGGGGTCTCGATGGAGATATTGGATAGACAAGTGATAAGATTGAGGAACAAAGATATATGATCCGTCAATGTCCTTGGGTGGAATCAACAAGTTGAAAGTGCCACAAGGGAAGTCGAAGCAGACATGAAAAAGCGATATCCATACCTCTTTCCCTCTACTCAAGCTAAAGGTAAAAATTTAAGTCCTATGAATGATTTCAAGTCTGAAGCTCCAGGCCTCATGTCATTTTTGCATACATACATGTTCACGGTGACAAGATTTAATGATTTTTGATGCATAAGTATGAAACTTGTTGAGTATGATGTTTAAGTGCATTACTTGCATTCTTGTCGGGCTAGAAGTTTCATGATTACTTTTCTTAAATATGTTTCTTTGATATTTGGGGACAAATATTCCCAAGGTGGAGATAATATAAGACCCACTTATGGGGTTGGAGAGAAGCAGGGAACAAGCGTCAGAAATTTGAAAACTGCTAAGGACTATGAAAGGGTTCACAACTCGTAAAGTCTTCTATGAGTCGTTAAGGGTCTTGTAGTACAATCAAGAGAAGTAAAGTATCTAAATTTGGAGAAGGGCTACCAGACAAAACACCATTTACAACACATAGAAGGATCTACGAGTCGTAAAGAGGGTCTCGTAACAAATTCCAGTAACTCAATCTCAGGGACTCTTTTTCTACGAAATATCATCTACGACTTGTAGATTGTCTGATGAGTCATAGATGTTGTCTCATAGACCATTTTCGGCCAGGATTGTAGTAGGGGTAAATTTGATCTTTCCTTTTTCTTTTAAGTCCAAACTACATCATTTTTGCCCCATCTATGTCTGTTATAAATTCATATAACCTAATGATGTTCACACTCTAACAGTATAAACCTAACCAACGGTTAGGGTCGAATCCACAGGGAATACAAGGTTTGACCATGTTGATCCACTAATAATCATTTCAAGTATCAATCACTATATTCTCTGGAATGGGAGGGGGAGGGCAGTTTGCGATCCAAAATGAAGAACAAAAATAAATGCTACACTACTAATACGAGAAGACAATCAAATTGAGGGACAACTAGGGAATTGTGTTCACTATGATTAGTTGACTCAATTACCCAAGACTACATGTCTCTAATAAGGACATTGCATGCAGGACATTAAGTTAGATTTTCTAGCCCTCTTCCATGACGCTTGGTTGACAACTATGTTGTGCGAACTAACCATTACCCATTGTCCCAGTCAACCTCCCATTGGTCAGGCTTGGTTGACTAGACGAGAACACATCAACTGAATCCTGTCATCTACTTCCATTTCCCTATTCGTCACTACCTTTATTGGAATTTTGATAGTAGGCATGGTTTTGTGTTGGCCACCACCAGACAATATTCAAAATAAAAGAAAGTATACAATACATGCAAATACCTAACCAAAGAAATGCATAAATCTAGGTTATTTAAAGTCACCTCCTCAAGTTTCATCCAACTCCAAGTTGTGGGTGCCTAACTACTCATGAACAAGGCAAAATCACCAAAAATGAATATGAAAGACATGGTTGAGAGATTACCCAAAAACAATGGAGAACAAAAACACCTTGATGTTGAAACCACAAGATTGGATTAATGGAAGTTGAGTACAAGTGATTTCAAATCCCCCAAAATGGGTCTTCAAAATGAAATGCTAAACTATACCCTAAACCCTAGAAAAGTTCTCTAAGAATATTCAAAGTATCTTCAAAATATTTAAAGTGTCAAATCTCTCTTTCAAAAACCCTATCACTAACTATTTATACTATCTACAGAAAGACCCTAAAAACTAGAATAGAAAATAGAGCTAGCAGTAGGTACGGTTCACAGCTACGACTCGTAGGTGAAACGTACCCAAAAAGTGCCCAAAAATGTGTCTTAGAAGTTCCTTGAATCGTAATTTCCATATATCTCAAAATCCATGTGTCATATCAAAAATAGAACTTCATATTCTCGTTCAGGGGGTCAAAATGATTGGGAAATGAGTCTAACCCTCATTTAAGAGCAAACGTAGCAAAATTTGAAAATCACAAAAATACTATTTCTGGTGGAGATCTGTGCCTCTGGTGCAACGCGCCAACGATGTTAAAATATGTCAGTTTTCTTGTCCGGTACAAGATTTTTGGGTCTTGGGCCTAAGCCTCGCATTCATGAAAAATACCCATACTTAGCCTTACTTCACCCTCATATCATTCAAGACATTCCCAAATACTCTCTTGAACAATTAGACAATATTTCATCCCCAAATTACAAGTCCCAAAACTCATTTGGATCTTAAGGTTCTCATTCAAGCTTCAAGTCTCCATCTCAAATCTTCTTCAAGGATTCTCCAAAGGCAAGGTATGTGGGTTTCTTTCATGGGTTCCTTTCACCGATAATGCCCAAGTTTCCTTTTACCTAAAACTACATGATTTAAATTTGAATTAATCATGGTTTTACTTATTATGAATTTCATCGCGCACTATATTGGGGTTTCATGAAATTGTGATGGTTTTAGCATGTTTTGAGCTTTGAGTCTAAGATCTATTGTTAGATTAAATAAGGGGTTTTGATGTATATTTCTTGAGAGTGTTACCAATTATCTACTGATGGTTTTATATTGAATTTTCTAGCATGGTTCCCCTCTTGAATTACTTGGTTTTA
>JAABOM020130042.1:0-21210 GCA_011800125.2 Solanum clarkiae
CTTTCGTTTGATTATGTTATAAGTTATATCTACTTGTCTGTCTGGTCGCTGCTGGCTTTTCTTGCAGGTGGGTTTAGCCAGTAAAACAGAGGAAACTCTGCTGAAATTTCGGCAGAATTTGGTGAACTAACTTTGGTATCTTCGTGGTTTAAGATTAGCTCCAATGCCCTATCGGCATGAGTCACGGCCCCGGGGTGGGGTCGTGACAGTATGTAAAGCTACCCAAAACGTGGAATTGTTCTCCTATATGCCCCCTATAATTGTAGAAAGTTGATATTTGAAGGTGATGGGTTCTGTCTGCAAAATTCTTGAATGTTTTACTGAAAACTATTTTATTTTACATTCATTTTCTTGAATTGATGATTATCATAATTTGAATTATTTATTTAAATGGTTTATCTAAATTATCATATAAACCCTACTAGGTTTCTTTGTTAAAGATTACAAGAATGAACTTAGAGGAGATATCTAGAGTCTTGATGATATACATGTGATTGTTTTCTGGTTCTGGTCCTGAGTAGAGTGTGTTGATGAGATGGATATCCTTAGAGTCCTAAAGAGGTTGAATTTAATCTTACAAGGATGTTCCTATTCCTTGAGTTGATAGATGACAAGATGAGTTGATGTTCCTTGTCCAAAAGAGACTAGATGATGAGAAATCTTGATGTTTGATTTTTATGAGCATGTTAAGTCATGGTAGAGGTATTGAGCACCAAAATGAGTAAGAGTGAGTCCCGCTCCCACTCATTAATTACGAGGCCAGCATAGGAGAGGATTGGACCTTGAAAATGGATGTTTTCTCAGTTCTAAAAGAGGACTTGATAGAATAATGGATCCACCGATAAACACGTCCTTTACCACAGTAAGGTACTGGATAGAAGTGGCAAAGAAATTACTTTGTTGTATCAACTCTGACTCATAAGTGATGGTTATCAGTTAGAGAACCTCCCAGATAAGTTCCATCTTGATAGTACTCTGATGTTGAAGTGATGGTAAGCGCCCTGATTGATGTTGATATGATGGAGCCTATTCCTTATTCTGAGATGAGATGAGTACCTGATGAGCAGATGTTATTACATATTATTCAGTCTATATAGTTTTCTTTTATCCTGTTTACATAACATATATTTCACGTACTGACGCCATTTGGCGCTGCATCTTTTCGTGATGCAAATTCAGTAGACAAAGGACTTCAGTAGGCGATTCCTTGAGGTTAACAGACTTTTAGCTTCAGAGACTTGGTGAGCCTTCCTCTGCATTTGGAGGATCCTTTTTTTCCCTTTTCTTATTTTTTGTGTTATTTTTCAGCTTGTGGTAGCCATGGCCTGTCATGGTACCTTCTTAGACTGTAGACTTAGAGGCTTCATAGACATAGAGATAATATGTTGATGTTGGGGTCCTCCCCCATTTCTAAAATGAATTTCTTTAATTCTATTTTATGTGATGGACATTAATGATTAGTCTTCTGGCCTATGACCCTTATCCTTGACATAGATGTGATGAGGTAGAATAGCCCGCTATTAATTAATTGTTAATTCTAATATCTTCTGTTGATGCAATGCTTGAATGAATGTGATGAGGCCAGGTGGTTTTCTCGGGGACTAGCAATAGTCTCTGAGTGTCAGTTATATCTAGGGTACTCTCCCCGGGCGTGATAATGTAGTCCCAAATCCCAATACCAAGCCATTAGAAGAAAGGACAAAAAGCACCCTTGCACCAGAAGGCTAAAATAGACCAATAACCAACTAGACTTAACTCTGGAAGAACATGGTTTTTAATTTTTTTATTTTTCTTTTTAAAAATCCGGAACCTCCCTTTTCTATTTTGTCCTTTGTTTTCTTTTGTAGTTTACTGGTTTACCTAAAATCTGGAGAGATATTCCATTCTAATTTTCCAACTTTGTTGAATATCAGTGTTGATTCCTTACTCCACATTGCATACATATATCTACTTTAAACTTTATATAAGTTTACGTTTCTACTCAAATGTTAGAGGGAATAAATAGTAGCTGAGGCAAAGTTAAAGGATATAGTTATGTATTATTCCTTGTTATTACCTAGGTTTCCACCTATTGTATTATATTATTTTGTTTCCTGGACATAGTCACCGTTAAGCACTAGCAACTATTTAATTATGCAATTCTATCAAAAAATCATTTCCCCTTAAGGAAAAGAGAGCTAAGCCAGTGGGCGACAATTCTCGTGACAAGGATAAGTAATGTACCTTCTGTCCTTTTTTATGTGGAGCATCATATTGTTGATTAGAAGTCCCAACTTCTTCTTCAACAGTCTACAAATACAACATGCTATGAAATCACTACAAGCGTAATGTGTAATAGATAAAACTAAAATTTTATTTTAATACCTTTTGTTGTTTTGCTTGTGATAGGCTTTACACAACATCATTGTATTTAGTATAGATAAGCAAGTCTTATATAGTTGCTCCAGGCTTAGGAACTTCCAGGTCTACATAAAGTTCAGTAAAATTTGTAAAATAAAATGTTATATTTATGTTAATTAGGTGTTAGGGAGTAAATTAAGTAATATATTTATGTTAAGATGCAAAGCTTTTCTAATTAATTACCATTCACGACATTTTTCTTCGCTTTGTTAAGTATCCTCTTTTCAATGGAGTCATGTTGATTCTTTTCCTTTTTCTCGTCATTCTCTAGAGTTGATTTTTGACTCTGCATCATCTTCTTTCGTTCCTCTTTTTCTTTCCTTATCATTTCTGTTTCTTGCCAAAGATACTGTGGAATTATACACAAAAATAAGTTAACCAAATTATATATCAAAATTTAAGAATTCATGTTGATAGAAAAATAGTACTAATGGGTCCAGAGTTGAAAAAATATTAGATGAGACCAAAGAGTACAATTACTTGGAATGAAACTACTATGTGAAACTTTCTCGTTATACTAAATAAAAAATAGAAAACATAATACACATATGAAAATCTTTTACCAATTATAGTAACATGGAAAAATAATAAATGGACTTTATTTTTTTAAGAAAATTGCAATATGATAATAATTTTATTTTTCTAGTACGGATTATGGAGCAAAAAGATTTTTTTCAATCATGAATTTTTTTACTAATGCCAAACTTAGATTGAGCATTAAAATCATACAAATATGAAACTATCCAATTACACATTATACATTGATACGTGTGGCCATCAATTCAAATTTAGTGAATATATATAACAAAAATTAATGACTTTACTGCAAAGGCAAGGAGTGTGTTGCATACATATATCAATGAACGTTATTCTTTAATATCCAAATGAGAGATAAAAAAAATAAATAAAAAATAATTTCAAATTCACATCGATAAAAATAACCAATGATCTTTAGCAGTAACACTTGCCAGGTCAAAATGCAAAAGAACAAGCGAATAAAATGGGGGAAAATTGGATGAAAAAATAGAATAAATTTCAAAAGAATCAACTCATCATTACATATTGATTGTTCTTCATCGTAAGAGAATGAAAAGTGGGCTGAATTCAATTCGCGTTTATATGACGTCTCTTCTTGGTTGCTGAACTATTCTCTTTTCAATATGAATTATATGAAGAAACAAATAAATGTAGAAAAATACAAAAGAAATATGGCTTACAAAATACTAGAGAATTTCAAAAAAGAAAAATAGAAAGAGATCGAGAAAACTCTGTGGTTTGCCAAAACTTGAACAAAGATTCGAGGAGGAGGAGGAGCGCAATAAGAAGGGGGGAGGGGAGAAGGAAGAAAGAAATGGTCACGAATCTAAAGTCACTCTTCTTTTTAATTTTGAAGAAGAAGAAGACGACGATGATGATTTTGAAAAAGAAGAATCTAGAGAAATGATTACAAATGAGAACTCACTTTTTTCTGATTTTGCAGAACAAGAAGAATGTAGAAATTAGGTGTAGAAGGATTGAAATGGAGTAGAAGGAGAAGCATCACCTAGAAGACTCCGTCTATTGTTGACTAAAGGACTAAAATAATGGTGGAAAATGAAAGGCACTTTTTAGTGGGCCTGACCCTTTAGTTGGGCTGGGATGTATCAATTTTAATTTTTTTGACAAACTTTATGTAGTTAGTTTATTTATTTGCAAAATAAAATGAGCCTTGAACTTAAAATTTTACATAAAAAAATGAGGAATCTAAAAATGATTGTAAATATGAATTCACCCTCTTTTGTAATTTTGAAGTAGAAAAATCCAAAAAAAGGTACAAATGTGTGAACTCACCTTTTTTGTAATTTTGCAGAAAAAGCTGAAGAATCTAGAAAAATAGTTGTGAATGTGAACTTCTTTTTTTATAATTTGACATAAAAAAATTGTTATTTATAAGGCAATCACATATATGTATAATTCACTTTGGATTTTGTTTAAGGAGAAAAGTCGTGACTTTTAAAAATAGAATACACGTTTTTGTATAAAGCTTTCATTGTTTTTCCTTTTAAATTTTATTCTTTTTTATTTATTAATAAATTTTAATATCTTTCTGATTATCATCATTTATCATATATCATATCATAATCATCATACTATATAACTTATCATATATATATATATATAACTACCAGTTTACCGGCCCTATAATAAATCAAGTGTTTAATTAATCAAATATTAAATTGTAGAACCTAACATACTTAATGAATCAACTAAATTACCAAGTCATTGCCTTAAATTCTTAGTACCAAGAACTTATTATAAATTCATTAATTAGTATAGCCAATTTATTCTCTGGAAATTATTTCATTTATTAGTAATATTTGCAAGAACTACAATTTGTTTCTTTATTTTTCAGTTTATATTTTTTGCAAGAAAAAATTGAGCATAATATATATATATATATATATATATATATATAAGTTAAATATAGTTGAAAATTAAAATAAAAATCTATGTTATGCTTATACAAATTTACCTTTTTTTATCGATATTGTACCAAAAATGATATAGAAGCAATTCACATATCAAATAAAAATCGTATTGTAAATTCAATGATTTCTTTCATTACCCTCCATTATAATACTTGAAGAACAAGAAGTACTTAAATTGTAACATTCCACGACTCTATCATAAGATGCAAATTATTTCACCCTAAGTGTATAAGCTTGAACCTAGTGATGTCTTACGTGTACTTATGTTTTAAGATTCATTCCTATATGTGGAAATTGTATTGAAAGTGATTTAGGTTCACAAGAGACCTCTAATACTTAGTCGAGTTCAAACCTTCCTACCGATTAAGTTTTTCATATTAGATTAGGTAAGAGTTAACTTCAAATAATTGTTACTCTTAGAATATAAAGAAGTAGGTGCCGCATAACCTATAAAATTAAAAGTTCTCTGAATCATCTTTCCAACTCCACCAAGATTGCCTTATTTAGAGTTCGGAGCAAATAATTATGACCGTTTTAGTGAAGATTGCCAGTGCAGAGTTTTCTGGGGCAATTTTTATGACCCTTGGACTATTGGGAGTAAATGGGCTGAAAACCATAAATTCCAGCTCGTGAAAATGTGTTTCTAGTTGGTTTTCGAGTCCAAATTATTACGGACCCAACTACGGGTCGTAGAAGCTTCTATGGTCCATAGTTTGTTCCCGTAAATTGAGTTCTAGGACCCCAGAATTTCAGCCAAGATTCTATGGATGTGTTCTACAGCCCGAAGAAGCTTTTACAGACCATAGATAGTCCCATAGATGATCTGACAACATTTTAAGAAGGGTTATTTAAGTACTTTCCAACCTTTTCTAAGCCTAAACTTGATAGTTTTACACCTAATTAAGTCCCAAAATATTATCAATCAATCTTTTTATGCTAAAAAAAATATTCTCAAGACTTAGAATATAGTTTCAAGAAGAGAAAAACTAGGACTTTCAAGCAACTTCTTCAGAGCTCTTCAAGAATCAAGTTCTTCCATGTATGTAAGGCTATTTAGAGTGTTGGATTAAGTTTTTCCTCACGCCCTACATCTAATTTTAGTCAGTAAGAGATTAACTGTGAAAATTATAATCTTTCTTAAATTCAAGTTCCTATTGTCCTTTATTATTAAATTTTAATCTCAATGATCGAAGGTATGATTTCCTACGTTAATTCAGTTCTTGATTATTGTTCATGCTTACCTCTCGCATAAACCCTAATTGAGTTGAGATGAAATATTTGAATTCCTGTAGATTATACATTATTTTTAGTAAAGTAAAAGTTTTTCGAATCTACCCTTGACCACCACATCCTGGCTCTCCCACTCAAGGACAGGCTCATTTGGAAATTGGAACTTGACCATACAGGTTCTATAATCTATAGAAGCATAGTAGGCATGCAACCAATCGATCCCAAGAATGATATCAAAATCCACCGTGTCTAACTCAACAAGATCACCAGAAAAACTTTAGGCAAAATGCAAATAGGACAACTTCTATAAACTTTCCTAGCAACAATAGATGCACCGATAGGAGTAGACACCTTATATGACTTATTCAACAACTCGGGGTCAATATGGAACTTTTGGGCAACAAAGGGGGTAATAAAACAAAGGGTGGCACCCCGATCAATCAATGCATACACATCAAAGTCAAAGAATTTCAACATACTGATAACAACATTGGGGACTTCATCAACCCCTTGCCTCCCATGCAAAGCATAGAACCGGTTGTACCTAGGGGAACCATCTTGTCGGCCACCTCTCCCCAATAGGACCGCATTAGCACTTGTGGACGAATCTCCTTGCCCTTGTTGTGGTTTCGAGGGCAATCTATAGCTTTATGCCCCAACTCCCCTATAACACCCAGTGAAAAAACTAAATTACCCCTAGAATTGACTTTGCGCGTCACGCATCTTCCCATACTCCATTTGCAAATCCAAGAATGGATTTATGATCAGTGCAAAAATTGAGTAAAAGAATGGTCTCGACTCGATTTTTATGCAACTGAGTAAAATTATTTTTTTCCAAAAAAATTCCAAAACAGTGGGCTTTCCGCGCCCCTTCTGCGAGGCGCCAAGGATGCGGATTCCGACATGTTTTTTTTTTTGATTTCAACGTAAACTGGAAATTCGTGAAAAACAAAAAAAAAGGTTGTGCGCGATGTGCACCAGTACTAAATTAGGCTAAAATTTTCTTTTTATTTAGGAAGGGTGGTTCCGACCTTTTCCACACCCCATAACCCTAAACTAGTCAGTTTTAACTCTAATTTAGGACCTAAATGCATAGCATACTCTTTCACTCTTTCAAAAACCTTCTCAAGAAAACTCAAGCGTATAATCAAGATGCAAATCTAGGGCTTTCAAGAATTTTTCACAATTATTCCAAGAACTTGATTCTCAGGTATGTAAGGCCTACAAAAATCTTCATATATTATTGTTTCATTATGAAATTTCTAGTTTTCTCCAAATATCAAGTTAGTAGTTTACAATAAGATTTCTTTATTTTGAGCAATTTTCTTGTTTATGCTACTTTTGAAGAAAAGTATGATATTTACTAAATTCTTCTATTGCATTGGAGTCTTGAGTTGAGATTCCATTTTTAAGTGTTAGATTAGTCAAACCATAAAGTTACTATAGAAATCTATGAAGTTGATATGTTACATCAAACTCCAGAAAAGTATATTTTTATAATATTTTTATGAGTACAGGAGCAAGGAAGCTATGATTTCAATTTGCAGCTAAGTTTTAAGAAGTATTTAAAGCTTTGTACTTGAAAGATAACAGAGTAATAAAGTTATGTTTTGAGATACTTGTAACAATGGTATTTTCAATTAGAGAAAAGTTTAAGACAAGTTGAGAAAACTTTAAGAAAGGTTAAAGCTGCGCTATGTCCCAAGAGAAGAAGGTAATGCCTTGAACAAGAGTGTTTTTGAAGTATGAGCTATATAAAAATCATTTTTGGGAGTAGTATTTAGCACCGATATAAGTGAGAGTAGATGTAATTATTTGAACTCATAAACTATATAGCCAGCATAGGATAGGATTGTACCAAGGTACAACTCCTCACTTGCCACTAAGATGGCACCAGTTTTAAGATGGATTCACTTCCCTAGTTCTTCAACCCCTACCCCGACAAAGAACAGGACGGCTCTGGCAGTGTAGGCAAGATGTTGTATCATCACAAAGCTCATAGTGATGGTTGTCAGTTAGAGAAACTCCCCAAGAAGTAAATATTCCTATTTTACATATTGAGATTTAGTATTTCTTTATTTATGTTGCATATTTAACTGAGTTGAGCCAAATACAGAGCTAAGCTTTTGAGAACCATATTTTATATATATTAGCTATGCTCATTAATGTGCTAACATAAGTATTTCTTTTATGTTGAGTTGTATTTTTGACAAGTTTAAGAATATATATGTTTCATATGCATGACATATTTTTTTTAGTTAAGCTATCTCAAGGTGCGGTTTTAAAGTAAGTATTCTATCTTTAGTAATTTTTGGCCATCTTACATGCCATACATTCCATGTACGTACTGATGTCTTTGGCGCTGCATCGTATCATGATGCAGATGCAGGTGTCTATGTTAGCAGATTCTTAGTAGGACAATCTCCATCAGCGGTCGGTGAGGGCTCTTTGCATCCGGAGGAGCTCGAGAGTTTTTATTTCTTTGTATTTATTTTTGTTGAGGTACCCATGAACTTACTCTGGTGCCTTATTCAGAGTCAGTACTTTAGAGGCTTCATAGACTAGAAAGATATTACATCAAGTTATTTCTCTAAAAGATTTTGAGTTACGATGTATACCTTGCCATTGTATCTTTATGTTCATGAAATTTGAGCCCATTCTAGTTCATTATGGTATTAATGTCTACCAGTGAGTAAGTTAGCCAGGCCATGAGGTTCGCTTGGGACAAAAAAATGGTTTCCAAGTATCAGCCATATCTAGGGTGTAGGCTTGGGACATGACAAACTCGGTATGAAAGCACAGAGTTCAAGTGTCTTAGGGTCTCTATGAAGCTATGTTTGTAGGATCTTATTTATGGTTGTGAGGGCCCCACTTCTATAAATTAGGGACTATTGACATCTAAGAAAAGTTTTCATTCTTTCATACTCTAGATCGTGCAATAAAGTCACTTTTTATGAAACTTGTCTATCATCCAATTTCTAGATTCGTTTGACTACCTCTCATAATTAAGGTGGTTAGAACAGAAAATTCCA
Source organism: Solanum clarkiae (assembly GCA_011800125.2). Classification (NCBI taxonomy): domain Eukaryota; kingdom Viridiplantae; phylum Streptophyta; class Magnoliopsida; order Solanales; family Solanaceae; genus Solanum; species Solanum clarkiae. Next base: position 9,131 of record JAABOM020130042.1, read on the forward strand.
TACCCTTATTGTTGAGTTACAGTCAGATAAAGTATTCAGAAAGCAAAAAGACTTCACCGGGCTTGAGATAAACCAACTAGTGTGCTTGAGGTATTGATCCACAATATTGCACTCTTATTCACATGAATAGTGCATTGAGTTAGAGCAAGATATGATATATTTCAAGACTATGTTCCCTAAATCGTTCTTCAGATGTTATTCTTGAGAGGAAAGTTAAGTTATGCCTCTAATTCTTAGTTGTATCCCCTCCCCTTGAGAGGAAGTGATGGAAGGCCCTTTTTAAACCATGTGACAGAATGTTCCTATAGCTAGAAAGACGAAGGAATCATGAAGAGTGAGAATAGTAACTACTTAAAGCTAGTAGTTAAGATTCATGTGGTGATTAGTTGAGTTCCCTACAAGATTTAGTTAAAGAGTAGAAAGTATGTATAGCTTCTATGATAAGGTATGTGAAGAGTTGCTAGTTTGTATGAGATAGTTCACACTCAAATATAAAAGGAGTTGATGTTAAAGTAGCATTGTGTTAATAATGATTTATATGTGCTGAGTATAAGAACAGAGGGCATAAAGTAGTACATATAAACTAGGCTCATGATTTTGAAAGGGGGGTCATATGAGAATTGTAGAATTACGAGCTTAGCTAGGTAAGGAGGTGTAATGGAGGAGGGATATTATCCAACTTAGGAAAAGGGAATGTGAGGATAGACTATACTTAGACATACAATGAGTTAGGGAATTATTTCTTATCAAGAGATTTAGTGATCTAACATTTCTAGACCTTATCTAGTAGTTTAGAGTTAGTATGGTGTATATATATATATGAGAAGTGTGGATGCATATGAATAGTATTAAAACTTAAGCTTGAACTTTAAGTGAGCATTATGGAAAGAGGGGGTAGCAGAAAGAGGGTGACGCTATTAGTTGGAGATTTGGTCTAGTTTGCTTGACATAACATAAGTTAGATAGTAAGATATTCGTTTGAAAGAAGTGTGTGGTTAAGAGTATGGCCAATGTGACCCTTAGATGAAAATGGTGAATTGCGGCTAAGTCATTAGGTAAGAAAAGAGGGCTAGAATATATATCCAAGGTAGTCGATAATAGTGAGAGGATTTAAGTTTATGAGTTACAAGGGTACCTAGATAGTACATTGAGATGTCAATGTGGAGTAGGCTAATATAGACCTCCTCTACTACCCTTAAGAATTGAGTCCAAGGAGGATAGCCTTATATAATGAGGAATTCTCCATTGTAGTTCAGGCTTTCTTCAGTCCAATGTAAGTTAACATAGGAGATGAGTGTTAGTGGACCAAAAAAGGAGATATGAGATCATAAGTCCTAGAAAGCGGATGTCGTGCCAATGAGAGTAGCAAGCGATTGAGGATGCCTATAAAGATAGAAGAAGGTTAGGAGTAGGTACCTCAGAAGAATGTTTTAGTAGTAGTTTCACATCTTTGACTAATAAGTAACAAAAGGATATAGGCATTCTGTGCATAGTGGTCTCCAATCGTCTAGAGGGTTGTACTTATAGCATAGTGGAGAGAATTAGTTCATAGACGTAGAGAGGTGACCTTGGAGCTATGAGGGAGATGTTTGGATAATAAGCCAAAGTAGACCTTGAGTTTTTGATAGTGATATGTTGATTATAACGAGGCGTTAATGCTTTCCTATCTCATATTCCTTATACTTCACGTGATGATGCTTTATTCCAACATTATGCAAGGGCACCATGCCCATGATTTCAACTCATTCACTCTATGTTAATACCTGTTCATGTTCAGATCTTAAAGTGAGAAGTGATAACTTCATTCAGCTATTCTGATCTTAACTCATGAACCAATAGTTTCCAATCTTTTTGTTATCCAAGGTAAGACTTGAGCTTTCCATGATATACAGTTCTATAAACTCGTGATGAGCCTCTAGCGGAATGATATCATGTATGAATGTCCTCATATCAGATTTCCTGAAGTAATCGTGCTTACTTTATTATACTCTAAGCCCTCCTAATAATTCTTTCTTTGGTATTGATAGTGATGATGGTAATTGATGAGTTGTGTTAGATGAAAGGGAATGGGCGTCACTTAGGGTGATGATTATAGTACGCTTATTCCATTTAAAGATTACAGATGGAGATGAGACCTAGTTGTATGTAACAGACAGGTGAGGGTAGATTGGTATGCCTCCTAATAGGAGTTAATGAGATTGTGGGTGTAGAGGTCCTATCATAAGTTTAGCGATTTCTAAATAATGTTGACCTCTGAGAAGCTATGAAGTGATCAGGATGATAAGCTCGAAGGTGTAATTGTCGTTAAGTGAGGAATAGATGTAGGCCACTGGAGACTTTTGTAATGGATTCCAAGTAGATGAGTGGGAATACCATAAGCAAGCCTCTGTGGAAGTGCAGCACATAGTCCTTATGGATTAGATTGACATGAGTGTGATCATCTTAGGGGCAGCACCTTGTAACTTTGAATTAGGCTTGAACATGATGGGAGTATGCAGTAGACTTAGGTGATGATGGGAGTTGCAAGCTCTTGTTAATGAAGGGTAGAACTCGAAGAAAAGATCACAGTAGTAAAGAGGATTAGTGATCTTTAATGAAAACCCTATAGGAGTTTAGAGATGAGTATTGAGGATAGTCTTTTTATGAATATGATTATCTCGTGAATAGTACCTTGAGGCTTAGAAGTAGGCTTGAATGGAAGGGGAGGAGGTGGTAAGATGGAAATTGAGTAAGAGCTATACTCTTAAATTGATAGAGTTGAGTTTTCTACTCTCGAGTCGGTGTTCACCCATGATTTGGAGTATTTGAGTAATTTATTTCTTGATATGTATAATCCTAAGTCTGAATAGAGACTATTAAGATCGATGAGGGGTTGAGGGTTCGAATTAGTAAATGAGTATTGCCCGAGTCATGAGTATATTTGTGCCTCATTACCACAATATCCTTATCATTCGAGAACGAATGATCTCAAGGGGGAAATATTGTAACACCTAGTAAAAAGACTAAATTACCCCTAGAATTGACCTTGCACGTAACACGTCTTCCCATGCTCCATTTGCAAATTTGAGACTGGATTTCCGATCAGTGCGAAAAATAAGTCGGAAAATAGTCTCGACTCGATTTTTACGAACCCGAATCAAATTATTTTTTTCCAATAAAATTCCAAAACAGTGGGATTTTCATGAACCTTCTGCTATGCGCCAGGGATGCGGATTCCCGCTTTTTTTTTGTGATTTTGACGTAAACTAGAAATTGACAAAAAACAAAAAAAGGATATGCACGATGGCACTAGTACAAAATCAGGCTGAAATTTTCTTTTAATTTAGGAAGGGCAGTCTCGACCTTACCAGCACCCCCATTAGCCTAAACCAGTCGATTTTAACTCTAATTTAGGTCGTAAATGTATAGCATATACTTTCACTCTTTCAAAAACCTCTCAAGAAAACTCAGGCGTATATTCATGATACAAAGCTAGGGCTTTCAAGAATTCTTTCGAGTTCTTCGAAGAAATTGATTCTTAGGTTTGTAAGGCCTACAAAAATCTTTATATATTATTTTTTCATAATGAAATCTCTAATTTTCTCCAAATATCAAGTTAGTAGTTTACAACAATTTGTTTATGCTATTTTTGAAGAAAAGTATTAGATTTACTAAATTCTTCTATTGCATTGGAGTCCAGAGTTGAGATGCTACTTTTAAGTTTTAGATTAGTCAAACCCTAAAGTTACTATAGAAATATATGAAGTTGATATGTTACTTTAAACTCCAAAAAAGTATATTTTTATAATTATTTTATGAATAGAGGAGTAAGAAACCTATGATTTCAAACAGTTTGGAGCTAGTTTTAAGAAGTAGTTAAAACTTTGTACTTGAAAGATAGCAGAGTAATAAAGTTATGTTAATTATATATATGTATATATGAGTTGAGCTAAATATGGAGCTAAGATTTTTAGTACCGTATTTTATATATATGTATATATATATTCTCATTAATGCACTAACGTAAGTGTTTCTTTTATGTTGCGTTACATTTTTGACAGGTTTAAGAATATATATGTTTCATATGCATGGCATTTTTGTTAGTTTAACTATCTCAAGGTGCAGTTTTAAAGTAAGTATTCTATCTTTAGTAATCTTTTGCCATCTTATATACCATACATTCCATGTACTGATGCCATTGGCATTGTATCGTATCATGATGCAGATGCAGGTGTATATGTTAGAAGATGCTTAGTAGGACAGTCCCCATCAGTGGTCGGTGAGGCCTCTTTGCATCCAGAGCAGCCCAAGAGTCTTCATTTCTTTATATTTTTTTTGTTGAGGTACCCATGAACCTACTCTGGTACCATATTCAGAGTTAGTACTTTAGAGGCTTCGTAGACTAGAAAGATATTCTATCAAGTTATTTCTTTGAAATTATTTTGAAAGATTTTGAGTTAGGATGTATACCTTGCCATTGTATCTTCAAGTTCATGAAATTTGAGCCCATTCTAGTTTATTACGGTATTAATGTCTTCCGCCGAGTAAGTTAGCCAGGCCAAGTGGTTCACTTGGGACCAGAAATGGTTTTCGAGTGGCAGCCATGTCCAGGATGTAGGCTCGGGGTGTGGCATCCCCATAACCATAAAACGCACCAGTATTCTTCAAACATGGGCCACCATGACCCTTACCACACTTCAGACCCACATCAATATGAGCCAGACCCCTAACACCTTAGGCTCTCGGAAGATCATTTGCAACCCTCTTATCAAATGCATGAGTAGGCCTTTGGCCTTGATGGAACTGGCCACTCCTTTGGAACTTACCCTCAAAACAGGCCCTCTTGGCCTCATGCCCCCTTCTCTTTCTTAATTTCTCCTCTTCCATTTACTTGGTGTAGGTTATCTACCGTGACAAGTCCATGTCACTAAACAACATGGCGGACCGGCATTCTTCACTAACCAAGTCGAAAACACCCATCACAAATTTGTTCATTCTAAATCTTGAGTCAGCCACCAAATGTTGAGCATATTTCGAAAGTTGGGTAAAATTAAGGGCATAATCCCTCACACTCATGGACCATTGTCTCAAATTCATAAATTCCACCAACTTAGCCTCCTAAAGCTCAAGAGGGAAGAATCGATTAAGGAAAGTCATTTTGAACTTCTCCCAAAGCACCACATAGCCAAGTCCCTTCTCTTCCTTCCATTGATTGTACCATATTTGAGCTACCCCTTTGAGTTGGTATGCTGCCAACTCCAATTTTTCATTTGGCTCAACACCCATGATAGACAAAAATTTGTAGACTTCATCAATGAACTCTTACGGGTCCTCACTTTCTTTTAATCGATGAAATTCTGGGGGATTCATTCTTATGAAGTCTCTCATCCGAGAGGCCAGTTTAGGAGCATGAGGGGCTTAGGCCCCTTGGTTGGCTTCATTAGCCACCGCTTATGCATGCAACATGAGAGCATCCCCAAGCTCTCCATTCGGCAATTACTCCTAGGGCATGGGGGCTCGTCTTTCCCTCGTATTAGGCATGATCTAGCATAGTAAAGAGCAGTCATTAGGGGGAAAAGCTTACTCCAACTCTATAGCATGACTTATAATATGAAGAAGGGCAACATTTCCTAAAACATTTCATAGCCTCCTATTCATAGTTGTACTGCACAACACGACTATGAATAAGATTCTAATCCACACGGTCTGTTGAACTACGAGGATCTAAAAACCTAGTGCTCTGATACCAGCATTGTCACAACCCAAGCCTAGGTCTTAGACGTGACTGGCAAATGGGGAACCCAAAGGAACCCAAATAAGCCTCAGAGCATATCATTTCACATCCTTGGCCGCAGAAGTAATTAGAATGACAGTAAGAGATAAATATAAACAAAGGGGATAGCAACTAAAGGTAACTTCCATATCATGAACATCAAGTCAATAGAGATAAAGCGCATAGCATAGGTACATAACATGTCCAACAACACCTCTACTACATAGATAAGAGCGGGAGCCAAGACAAAGCAATTAGGTTAACCCTCATAGTCAATACGTAATTCAAAGAGAAAGTCTTAATATACAGCACGAGATCATAAGTAACATCCTCGTAATAGAGAACTCACCAACAAGCTCAAATGGAATCGTACTAACCAGGTGAAGGAGGAAGATGATCAAGCGGTGTGTTAGTTCCTACATGGTGACATCATGTAGGCATAGAGTATGAATTAGTACATTTGAATGTACTAAGTATATAGGATGAAATGCAATAAGAGGTAGACGTCATAGGAAAAATGCATAATCATAAGCATTGAATTGCATACTAGCAATATGACATGTATGAATGATGTTTGAAGTAAAACCATGCTTATGTAGATCATAATACGAGTTAAGGAGTGACCATTTTAGTGCAAGCCAAGGTCAACTACCCCTTGAATAGGTGCATGAGGTACTAACCCCTTCATGAGGTTGATGGAGTACAAACTCCCCACCGAGGTTGACGGAGAACTAACCCCCCATCGAGGTTGACAGAGTACAAACCCCCATTAGGTTGATGGGTACCAACCCCCAACAAGTTTAACCAAGCATAACACCCCTCGAGCTAGGTAATTAAGGTACCAACCCCTCGTAGGTTACTCAAGCCTACAACCCCTAGAGCTAGGCTTGGTTATCCCTAACACTATATAGAAATATATCATATATATATATATATATATATATATATATATATATATATATACACACACACTCCTTTCATCATTATATACATACATTCCTTTTCATCATCATTCTACCATCATCCTATCATCATTTCATCATCATTTCATTATCATATAGTTATTCATCTCATAAGACATACATTGGACCTTCAATTCCTCAAGAATCCACAATCGGACATTTTATCAAACATTTAGAGGGTATGTAATATTAGTGTAAAACCATGCAATTCAAAAGTATAATCATGCTAGCAAACTAAGTGTGAAGCCATCAATAGATACTTGGTAACATCCTCAAACAATGTACATCAACACAATTTATTAATTTCCTAAATAGACCTTTATTTCATAACTCTTAACATAGTAAAATAGTTACAATTTCATAAACCCAACATGATGTAGTGATTTTCATAATAGATGAGACCCATGAATAAATCAACTTTAAATCATGCAATTTTGAGTAAAATGAGCTTGGGTATCATGGGTGAAAGGAACCATGAAAGAAAACCACATACCTTAGCTTGGAGATGAACTTGGTGAAGATTGGAGATGGAGATTTGAAGCTTGAGGAACCTAAAAGGAAATCCTTAGTTCCGGATGAGGGTTTGAGACTTGAATTTAGGAGTAAAAAATTTGGCTAAGTGCTTGATTGAGTATTGAGGAGTATTTAGAATGATATGAGGGTGAAAACTGATTAAGTATAGGTATTTTAGTGAATGGGAACACTTAGGCCCAAGACATAGAAGTCTTGGACCGTCCACTGGAAATTACATTCTTGAAATTTCATGATTGCTAATCTTTCACTCTTAAATCAGGGTTATACCCTCACACCCTAATTTTGAACCCATGTACAATAATATGACGTCAGATTTTTGATATTGCGCATAGATTTTGAGATATATAAAAATTACAATTCCAGGCTCTTTTGAGGCATATTTTCGGGAACTTTTTGGGGTCGTTTCAACCGTCGGAGGCTTGTGAATGGGTCTTCTTCTATTTCTTCTCTCGTGACTAAGTTGATCTAAAAGAAGGCTAAGTTTTTGTCCGCTCCTATCTTGTCTCTACTAGAAGGGTTGGAAGATTTGTTGTGTATTGTGATGTTGCTCGGATTGGTTTAGGTTGTATGTCAATGCATGAGGTTAGGGGGAAATCTATAGTTTTAGATGATTTAAGATACATGACAAGGTTTTCCTACCTATGACTTTGAGTTGGCCATCATGATAATTGCTTTGAATTTGACGTCATTAGTTGTATGGGGTGCATGTTGATGTGTTTATCATTCACTAGAGTCTCCAATATGTACTCACTTAAAAGGATCTTGAGACGAGGATATGATTAGAACTTCATAGAGATTATGATATGAGTGTGTGTTATCGTCTCGGTAAGGCTAATATTGTAGTTGATGCTCTAAGTGGGGTGCCTATCGGTAGCCTAATATATGTGGATGATAGTGGCTAAGAGGTGACTAGAGAGGTCTATCGGTTGGCTAGATTGGCGGTTAGGTTGGAGGAAGTTGAGCATGCTAGTGTAGTATTCTTGATGGTTCCAAATCTTCTTTTTTTGAAGAGGCCTAGTTTAACAAGGCCTTGATTCCACTTTATTAGTGTTGGAAGTTTTTCTTGAAAAGATAATAGAGTGGAGGTTGTCTCCCAAGGAGGAGATGGTGCCCTTAGGTACTAAGGTAGGTTGTGTGTGCCTAGTATTGATGGCTTAAGTAAGAGGATCTTGATGAGACTAGTAGTAGCTATCATTCTAGCATTGCTTTGGCTCCTTTTGAGACTCCATATGATGGGCGTCGTAAATCACCGGTTGGGTGGTTTGAAGTGGGAGAAATGGCTTTGATGGGTCTGGATCTGGTAACAGATGCTATGGAGAAGGTAAGGTTGATTAGGGAAAGAAATTTTTCAAAATTCTTTTGAATCTTACCTTTTCTTAGTAAGTTTCTTAGTAAGAATGGGTGAGGGTTGGAGATAGTCCAAGTCGTCAAAAGTCTTATGTTGAAGTAAGGAGAAGAGAGATTGAATTCAAAGTTAGGGATTGGGGCTTATTGAATGTTTCTCTCATGAAAGGTGTGGTTTGCCCTAGTGAAGAGGGAATTGGATTTATGGTTTGTGAGTCTTCATAGGGTGTTGAGGAAGGTTAGTAAGGTTGCATATGAATGGGAATTTCCTTTGGATAAGAATAGGGTTCGTCTGGTTCTTCATGGCTCTATGATTGAGGAGGTGTGTTGGTAACTCAAGTGTTAAAGGACTCTTGAGGTTATGGACGATGTGGAGGATGAGTTGACTTATGAGAAGATCTAATGGAAAGTAGGGTTGGGTATGAGTAAAGGTTGATTTGTAAGGATGTAGTGTTCGTCAAAGCCTACTGGAAGAATCGCCAAGTCGGAAGTATCTCTCGGGAAGCCTCAATGGGCATGGTGGAGAAATATTTGTACCTCTTTCATTAAATTCAATCTTATGATAACTCATCAAGTCCTTCCATGATTCCAAATCTTATGTTTCAGCCCCTAAGTCTTTGCATGCATTCATGTTTATATTGAAAGGGTTCATGGTGATTTTACACTTATGTTGAGATTTTGAAGATGGTGTTTTAAGTGTGTTGTTGCATTATTGTTGGGGATGATTTGTTCATTATTACTCTTATCACACATGTTTCTTTGATATCCAGGGACGAATGTTCCCAAGGGGGAGATATTGAAGCGACCCCAAAAAGTGCCCGAAAATGTACTTCGAAAGTGCCCGGAATCATACTTTTCCATATATCTCAAAATTTGTGTGTGATATCAAAACTCTGACTTCATATTCTTCTTTAGGGGGTCAAATTTAGTGGAAGAAGGGTCTAAAACCGATTTTAGAGTAACCATAGCGAAATTCGAATTTTCAAAGTGAGCCCAAAATAGTGTTCAGGCGCGTCCTCTACGCGACATGCCAATGCTTTATTTTGGTCTTTTTTTGGGTCCAAGACTTTCAATTCTTGGTCCTAATTGTTCCAACATGAGAAAATACCTCTACTTGGTCATTCTACACCTTCATGTCATTATAAACATTCTCCAATATTCACTCACACACTTAGTCTTATATTTCTGTTAAAATTCAAGTGCCAAAACCCTCTCGAGATATCAAGGAATTCAACCAAACTTCAAGTCTCTATCTCCAATCTTCATCAGGATCATCTCCAAAGCTAAGGTGTGTGGGTTTCTTTCATGGGTTCCTTTCACCCATGATACTCAAGCTTCTTTTTACCTAAAATTATATGATTTAAAGTTGATTTACTGATGGATCTTATTTATTATAAAAATCACTGCACACTATGTTGGGGATTATGAAAAGTGTGACTATTTTGCTATGTTTTGAGCTATGAAACCAACATCTATTGTAAGATTTGGTGAAGGGTTTTGATGTATATTGCTTGAGGTATGATTTCACTCTTGAATTACATGGTTTTACGCTAGCACTACACCCTCTAAGTGTTTGATAAAATGCCCGATTATGGTTCCTTGAGAAATTGAGGGTCCAATGCATGTCTTATGAGTTGAATGGCTATATGATGATGAAATGATGACGAAATATTATGGAAGTAATGTATGTATATAATGGTTATATGATAATGAAAGGAATGTGTAAATATGATGATTATATGATGAAGAGAAGAATGTATGGCTAAGATGACTAAGTATTGATAGGAGGAATATATGTATGTATATATGATATTATCTTTATATTGTTGGGGATGACCAAGCCTAGCCTGGGGGTCGTAGGCTCGGGTAACCTATTGAGAGGTTGGTACCTCAATTGCCTAACTCAGGGGATGGTAGGCCCGGGTAACCTTCTTGAGGGTTAGTACCCATCAACCTTGTTGGGGGGTTTGTACTCCATCAACCCATTCGGGGGTTTGTACTTCATCAACCTTGTTGGGGGGTCTGTACCAATCAACCTATTGGGGGGTTTGTACTCCATCAACCTCATGAAGGGGTTTGTACCTCATGCTCCTATCCAAGGGGGTGGTACGCCTTGGCTTGCACTATAATGGTCACTCCTTACACTCGTATTATATATGTTTGATATAAGTATGATTTTACTTCAAGCATCATTCATACATGTCATTAGTATTCTATCTATTGATTATGATTATGCATTTTTCCTATGAAGTCTATCACTTGTTGCATTGCATCCTTTATACTTGGTACATTCAAACGTACTAACGTATATTGTATACCTACATGATATCACCATGTAGGAACCAGAGCTTCTATTGATTCTCCTCGTGGCTAGACGGATTGTTCAAGTTAGCTTATGGTGAGTCCTTAAGTCTAGGGACAATATCTATCTTGTCTTGTATGTTTGGTGATTACCTATTGTTATTAACACGAGAGTAAGTCAGGTTGCTTGGCTTGGCCCCCACTCTTATCTATGTAGTTGTCATGATCAAAGCCTAAGCCTAGACGTGACCAGCGAATGGGGAACCTGAAGAAACCCCAAACAAGTCTCATAGTATATCATTACATATCCTTTATTATGGAAGCAATTAGAATGACAATAAAGGATAAACATAAACAAGGGGAATTGGGACTAAGGGTAGCTTCCATATCATAAACATCAAGAATCAATAGATTCAAAGCTCATAGCATAGATACATAACATGTCCAACAACACCTCTAATACATAAATAAGAACAAGGGGCCAAGACAAAGCAATCGGGCTCACCCTCATAGTCAATACATAGGTCAAAAAAAAAGAGAAAAGTCTTAAAACACAGAAAGAGATCATAATTAACGTCCCCAGAATAGAGGACTCACCAACAATAATAGAAGTCATATTAGCCACGTGGAGGAGGAGGATGATCAAACGATACACCGGTTCCTACATGGTGACATCATGTAGGCATAGAGTATGTGTTAGTACATTTGAATGTACTAAGTATGTAGGATGCAATGCAACAAGAGGTAGGCATTATAGGGCAAAATGCATAATCATAAGAAATGAGTAGCATACTAACGATATGGCCTGTAAGAATGATGCTTAAAGTAAAACCATGCTTATATATCATAATACGAGTGTAAGGAGTGACAATTATAGTGCAAGCCAAGCCCTACAATCCCCTTAGATAAGGGCATCAAGTACAAAACCCTTCATGAGGTTGATGGAGTACAAACCCCCCACCAAGGTTGACAGAGTATAAACCCCCCCATCAAGGTTGACAAAGAGGTTAGCCTAGCCTACCACCTCGCGAGCTAGTCGACCAAGGTACTAAAGCCTCGATAGGTTACTTGAGCCTACAACCCCACGAGCTAGGCTTGGTCATCCCCAACAATATATAGAGATAATATATATATATATATATATATATATATATATATATATATATATATACACACACACACACACA
>JAABOM020130053.1:0-21209 GCA_011800125.2 Solanum clarkiae
TTTCATTCATGTCTTTACTTTGAGGACAAAGTATTCTATTTTGGTGGGGTGTGGGAACTTATGGATTAAGGTGAAGTTTGAGTAGCCGCAATTTCCCCTACTTTTCATCCCAAGGTTTTCTTGTCGTGATTCTATTTCCTTGTGGATGTTTAATTTTATGTTGAATCGACATGTTTAGGTAGTATAAATAATGTGTAAATACATAGTAGTATTATCTGTTGGCATATACATAGTCTTTAAATGCTTTTTGATTGATTTGAAAATTAAGGTACCCTCAGAATTTTTGAGATTGTGGTTATTGATGCATTCATGCATTTGGAGTATCTGGCAATGTTTGTTTTGATAATGTGGAGGTAATTTGAGGTTTGAAGCATGATGTATGAGTCTATACTTGATTGTGGGTGCAATGCCATGTGTGTTATGAGCTTATTTTGTTGCATTCATGTATTGTGTATGGACTCAGAACTTGTCTTGTTACTCCAGAATTAGCTTAATGATGTGGTTGATTTGGAAAGGATCTTAGGCCTTTGTTTTTTAGTGAACCAACTTTATTCTAAATCACCTACCAAATGAGTTAGTGAATCCCTTGTTCCAAATGTTTGAGTTTCTCATGTAAACCTTCTTTCTTGACACCTCACTACCTTAACCTTGTTTTATCGAAACACCTTGATATTAGCCCTAGTCTATCCTTGAACATATGAACCTTGATTGAGGCTAAAAGCCTAAGTTGAGGGTGGCTACAAATTGTGGCCCTGGTTTAGGGAATAGATATTATGTACTTTACCTCAAGCTAAAAGCCTAAGTTGAGGGTGTCCCTTATTGTGGTAATGTATTAACAATGAGGTGGTTAGTTGGGAAATAAAGAAAGAAGTGAAAACATCAAGAGCCTAGGGAGGAAAAAGAAAAGAAAAGGGCCTCGAATGAATGGAAATATCAAAAATGAGTTCAAAAAAAAGGCACAACTGAAAAAAAAAGAGAATGAAAGCACCCGGGGAAAGCTTGAAATAGGAGAATAAGGGTGGATTTAGTGAAAATGTTTGGGTTATGAAGGTAAAAGTGTTGGTGAACATGGTTCAAGAATAGCTTTTAGTCATTACTTTCCCAAAATGCCATACTAAAGCCCTCTGAACCTATGTTACAAGCCATTAAGTCCTAAAGTGATCCAAATCCACTTTGTCACCAAACCAGAAGTTGAGTATAGAGGTAAGCATATGGTGTTAGTAATTCTTTTTGAATTTCAATTGTGAGAGTGAGAATACTTGCACAGTCCCTGAATTCTAAATGCCTTCTGAGTGAGTAAGAGGGACTTCTTTTCTGTGAGGGCATTTGCACTACTTGATTAGGATATGACTACACCAGTGATTGTGCATTATTGATGCTCCTTAGCTTATCATAGTTGGGTGGCTAGATGCATCTTTGTATTCTGTTTTTCTTAGTAGCTTTGCAATCATGTTTTGAAAATGAAAGTTGGGTACCTAAATTAGAGTAAGTGATATGTATGCAATTAGTGTAGCTGCTATGTGTTTCTAATTGTCTGCTTAAATTGTGTCATCACTTGAAGACAAGCAACAATTCTAAGTTGAGGGTGTAGATATGCTGTCAAAATACAAAACATTTGATGTCTAAAACAAGGAGTTTTGTGAGTTCTTAATGCGACTTTTTATGATTTTTATTTGTTCTTGTATTGTTATTGCAGAAAAGGTAGGTTGGCATGATTTTGGAGCAAAATTGCAGATGTTGCTGAAGCTGAGGACATAAGAGCTCACCTACAAGTCATAGACCAAGCTATGAGTCATAGGGTGATTTCGTAGCAAGAAAAAAAGACCAAAAATAAAAAATCTACTAAGTGGAGGTCAGCCTTACGAGGCCATCCTATGAGTCATAGGTCTTGATACGACTCGTATAGTTGGATATGTAGTAGAAAACAGAGAGTCAAAACTTTGGACCAAAAATTGGAGGCCAAGACTATGAGAAGAACATACGAGTCATAGCCCAAGAAACTACTCATACTAGTGGGTCGTACCAGCTAAGTCCAAAATACCAAGAACCTAATACGAGACCCCAATTATGACTCGTTGGTCACCCTACAAGTCCTACCTGTGAGGTGTAGTAGCTGCTAGCTGTCTTTTTTATGTAATTTTTATGGTCATTTTGTAAACACTATAAATACTTTAAGTTAGGGTTTTAAAAAAGGAAGGGAGATTCAATATATTGAAAATCACCTTTGTATATACTTTCAAGAATATTTTAGGGTTTTAGCTTAGATTTTTATTTTCTCTTGGAAAACCCAATTTTTGGGCGGTGCAAATCCCATATTTTATTCATTCTCGATATACCAAGCTTGTGATTTGCAACTTGTGGTGCTATCATTCTTCATTGCTTTGCGTAATACTCTCAACTAAGTCTTATCTTTGTATTTTTATTTGTTTTGCTTTAGACATGAGTATCTAAGCACCCACAACTTGGGTTTGTGGGAACCATGGGTAGTTGACTTGAGATGATCTAGATTTATTGCATTTCTATGATTGGGGTTTTGTATGTATTGTTTATTTCCCTTCATTTTGATTGTTATTTGGTGGTGGCCAACACCAAACCCCGCCTACTATCACGATCCCCACCAAAGTAATCATGAATAGGAAAACGGAAGTGGATGACAGTATTCTTTTGATGTGTTCTCTTCTAATTAACCAACCCTGATCAAGGGAAGGTTGACTAGGACAAAAAGAAATAATTAGTTTGCACACCATGGTTGCCGATCAAGTGCCATGGTGAAATTCGACCTTCACCTTCACAAGAGGGTTGGAAGATCCTAAGTTACTATCCTGCATGTGAATTTCTAATTGTAGTTATGTTGTCTAGGGTAATCGAGTCAATGAACCATGGGGAACACAATTCCCAAGTTGCCCCTAAAAATGAGTGTTTTCTCTTTTCATAGTGTAGTGTTTATTTTTGCTTTTGTTCTTGAATTTCAAAAACCCCTATTTGGAGATTTTAGTTATAAATACTCGAAATAATTGATAGTAAATTCTTGTAGTCAAACGCTGTATTCCCTGTGGATTTGACCCGAACCTTAGGTTAGGTTAATTGCTGATAGCGACCACTTTCTTATTGGAGCGTGAACATCATCAGTGCCCCAACACAATGCCCTCCTTCACCATGAAATGTCACTTTTCCCAATTCAGTACCAAATGGCTCTCTTTGTATCTTTGTAAAACAGCTTGTAAGTGCTTCAAGTAGTCTCAAATGAGTCTCCAACCACACTTAAATCATCCATGAAGAGTTCAATAGTCTCTTCCACCATGTTTGAGAAAATGGACATTATGCATCTCTAGAATGTTGTTGGGGCATTACATAACCTGAATGGCATCCTCTTGAATACAAAAGTACCATAGGGGCATGTAAATATTATCTTCTCCTGATCCTCTAGAGCAATATTGATCTAATCATAGCCTGAATATCTATCAAGGAAGAAATAAGAACCTTTTTCAACTAGTCTATCCAAAATCTGATCCATAAATGGCATAGGGAAGTGGTCTTTTTCTGTCGAAGCATTGAGTTTTTTGTAATCCATGCATACCCTCAATCCTGTGACTACTCGTATTTTGACCAACTCATTTTTTCCATTTGGTACCACTATGATAGCTCCTTTCTTTGGAACACACTGCACCAGACTCACCCCACTCACTATGGGCAATTGGGTAGATTACTCATGCATCCAAGCATTTGATAATCTCCTTGCGCACAACCTCTTACAAAGGCGGGTTGAGGCGCCTTTGGTGCTCAATACTTGGCTTGTAGTCCTTGACCAACTAGATTTTGTGTGTGTATATCCCAAGAGGGATACCAATGATATCCATAATTGTCCATCTGATGACCTTCTAGAACTACTTAAATACCATTAGAAGCATGCTCACTTGCTCCTCATTCAAATCCACAACAAGTATAACTGGCAAAGTATTGATGGCCCCCAAAAATGCATACCTGAAATGTGCTAGAAAGGCCTTCAACTCTAACACTAGTGGGTCTTTTTTGGAGGGCTTTGTGGGAAGTGACTCTTAATTCTGCAAATCTAACTCAAGCTTAGTTTGGCGCCTAGGACTGTAAGACACCCTTAGAGCATTCACTGTCTCCTCATAGTCTGGGATACCTTATGTCGCCTAAGTTACCTCCTTTTAGAAGATAAAGTGGTCACTATCAAGAAATAGAACCTAACAAAGGTTAGGGTCCAACACACAGGGAATGCGTAGACTCGAGAGAATTCACCAATTTGCAATCTGAAGGATTAACCAACTTATTCCCCCAAAAGGGGGGTTTGCAATAATCAATGAGAAACATAACTAAACTAACTATCACAAGAGAGAAGACATTATAGAGAGAAACTAGGGTATTGTGTTCCTAAAATGAGCCCAAACAGTGCCCAAAAATGTGCCTCAGAATACCTAGAATTTTAAATTTCATATATCTCAAAATCCGTGTGCGATATTGAAAATCCAACTTCATATTCTTTTTTAGGGGGTCAAAATTAGGGGGAGAAGGGTCTAACCCCGATTTAAGAGCAAACAACTAACAATTTTAATTTTCATAATTTTTCTTATGCAAAAGCAATCTACGATAGCACCGCAGTTGTCGCAGATATGTCTTAATTTGGCCATCGGGACAAGTTTGCATCGTGGACCAGACGCGAACCTGTGTATTTTGTTGGCAGTGATTTTTATCTCAATCCAAGACTTTTAAGTCTTGGGCCTAAGTGTTCCTAAACGTGATTTTACCTATACTTAGCCTTATTCCACCCTCATATCACCCTAAATATTCCCCAATACTCACTCAAACATGTAGTCTTATATTTCTCTCAAAAATTCAAGTCTCAAACCCTCATTCAGATCTCAAGATTCTCCTTTAAGCTCCAAGTCTCTATGTCCAATCTTCTTCAAGGTTTCTCCAAAAGCTAAGGTTTGTGGGTTTCCTCTATGGGTTTCTTTCATCCTTAATATCCAAGCCTCCTTTTACTCAAATTGCATGATTTAAAGTTGATTTACAAATGGGTCTTGATTATTATGAAATGCACTATACAGTATGTTAAAGCTATGTGAAATTCTAACTATTTTGTTATGTTTTGAGCTAGAAATGTTTGATCTATTGTAAGATTTGAGGAGGGTTTTTGATGTATATTGCTTGAGCGTGTTGCAAGCTGTTGATTTATGGTTTTATAATGTATTTTATTTCATGATTTTATCTATATATTTCATGGTTTTATACTAGCATTACACACCCTCTAAGTGTTTGATAAATTATCCGGATGTGGTTTCTTGAGGAGTTGAAGGTCCAAAGCATAAGATATGATGAGAATGACCTTGATTTTCAGTCAAATATAAAGAATATATATCGCCTTCCAAGGATTGATCACTTGTTTGACCAATTACAAAAGGCTAGCTTCTTCTCTAAGATTGATCTTCGGTCCGGGTATCATCAAGTTAGGGTGAGAGAGTGTGATATTCCTAACATGGCCTTCTGGACTAGATATGGGCATTATGATTTTGTTGTGATGTCGTTTGGGTTAACCAATGCACCAACCATCTTCATCAACCTAATGAGTAGGCTCTTCGAACCTTACCTTGATTCCTTTATTGTGGTCTTCATTGATGATATTTTGATCTATTCACATAGTAGGGAGGAGCATATGGGTCATTTGAGGGTTGTATTGCAAAGATTGATGGAGAAGAAATTGTATGCCAAATATGACAAGTGTGAATTTTTGTTGAAGGAGGTTGCATTCTTGGGTAACCTGGTATCAGGGGATGGTATTAAAGTAAATCCTAAGAAGACCGATGTGATTAGAAATTGGCCTAGACCTTTGACCCCATCAGATATTAGGAGCTTTTTGGGCCTTGCGGGTTACAATAGAAGATTTGTGAATGGGTTCTCCTCCATTGCGTCCCCTATGACCAAATTGACTCAAAAGAAGGTTAAGTTTGTGTGGACCGATGATTTTGAGAGAAGCTTCTAAACATTAAAGGATAGGCTTGTGTTCACTCTTATATTGTCACTACTGAATGGGCTTAAAGGTTTTGTTGTGTATTATGATGCATCTAGAGTTTGTTTGGGTTATGTGATAATGTGAAATGGTAAGTTCATAGCCTATGCTTCTGTACAACTCAAAGTGCATGAAAAGAACTACCTTTCCCATGATCTTTAATTAGCCTCCCTGGTGTTTGCATTAAATATTTGGTGTCATTATTTGTATGGGGTGGATGTTGATGTCTTCACCAATCATAAGATCCTCCAATATATCTTCACTCAAAAAGATCTCAACCTGAGACAAAGAAGGTGGCTAGAACTTCTTAAAGACTATAACATGAGTGTGCATTATCATTCGGCTAAGGCAAATGTGGTGGTTGATACATTGAGTAGGGTGTCTATGGGTAGCCTAACCCATGTTTATGGTGGTGATAGGGAGATAGCTAGAGAGGTGCATAGATTGTCTAGATTGGGGGTTACGTTGGAAGAAGTGGGTGATGGTGTTGTTGTTGTTGATGGTTCTAAGTCTTCCTTGGCTGGTGAGGTGATAGCAAAACAAGATCTTAACCCTTCCTTTCTTGAATTGAAGGCTATGGTAAAAGAGGGAAAAGTGTAGGTTTTCTCCCAAGAGGGAGATGGTACCCTTAGATATCAAGTTAGGTTGTGTGTGCCTTGTGTTGATGGTGCAAGGGATAAAATTATTGATGAGGCCCATAATTCTTCCAACTCTATCCACCCTAGTTCCACCAAAATGTATAAGGACTTGAGGGATGCGTAGTGGTGGGGAGGCATGAGGAGGGACGTTGCCAAATTTATTTCCAATTGCCATAGTTGTCAACACGTCAAAGTCGAACATCAAAGGCCGGGTGTCCTAACCCAAGATATAGAGATTCCTACTTGGAAATGAGAGGTGATTAATATGGATTTTGTGACAAGGTTGCCGAAGACTAGAAAAGGTTTTTATGCTATTTGGGTGGTGGTCGATAAGATGACGAAATCGGCCTATTTTCTACCAGTTAAGACCACATATGGGGTTGAAGAGTATGCAAGGTTGTACAACCATGAGTTAGTGATGTTACATTGGGTTCTATTCTCCATCATATCGGATCGTGGTGAACAATTCACTTCACACTTTTGGAAGTCTTTTCAAAGGGGTCTTGGTACAAAGGTTCACCTTACTATGGCCTTCCACCCTCAAATGTATGGCCAAGACGAAAGGATAATTCAAACCCTTGAAGATATTCTTAGGGAATATGTATTGGAGTTGAGGGGTAGTTGGGATTACCATCTTCCTTTGATTGAGTTTGCATACAACAACAGCTATCACACTAGCATGGGTATGGCTCCTTTTGAGGCTCTTTATGGAAGATGTTGTAGATCACCAGCTGGTTGGTTTAAGGTTGGAGAGGTGGCTTTATTGGGATCAAATCTGGTTATGGAGGCTCTTGAGAAGGTTAGGATGATTAGGGAGAGATTGAAGATGGCCGAAAGTCGTCAAAAATCCTATGCCGATGTAAGAAGAAGAGACCATGAATTCAAAGTGGGTGATTGGGTTTATTTAGAAGTTTTTCCAATGAAAGGTATGGTCTGTTTTGGTAAAAATGGGAAGTTCGTCCAAGATATTTTGGTCCTTATAAGGTCTTGAAGAGGGTTGGAAAGGTAGCTTATGAGTATAAGTTGCCTAGTGAAATGAATTTTGTTCATCCGATGTTCCATTTCTCTATGTTGAAAAAATGTGTTGGTGATCCTAGTGCTATTGTTCCTCTTGATGTTATGGGTGTTGTTGAGGATAACTTGACTCATGAGGAGACCAGTTCAGATTTTGGATAGACAAGTGAAGAGATTGAGGAACAAGGAGGCGACATCCGTTAAAGTCCGTTGGAGGAACCAACAAATTGAAAGTGCTACTTGGGAGGCTGAAACGGATATGCAATAGCCTTATCTTTTCCACTCCACTCAATGCTAAGGTACTAATTCTATGTCATCTATGTGATTTCAAGTATTGTATTTCTGCCCCTATGTTATTCATATGCATTCATGTTTAAGTTAACAAGTTTATGATGATTTTACACTTATGTTGAGATTTTAAAAATGGTATTTTAAATATAATATTGCATTCTTGTTGGGGCTGAATTGTTTATGATCACTCTTGTATTATACATCTCGTTTATATTAGGGGACAAATATTCCTGAGGGGAAGATATTGAAACGACCCTAAAAAAGTGTCCGAAAATGTGCCTCAGAATACCTGGAATATTAAATTTAATATATCTCAAAATTCATGCACAATATCGAAAATCCGACTTTATGTTCTTGTTCAGGGGTAAAAATTAAGGGGAAAGGTCTAACCTCGATTTCAGAGAAAACAGTAAGAAATTTTGATTTTCATAATTTTTCTTATCAAGAATTAATCTGTCATAGCACCATGACATGCAGCTATTGCAAACATGTGTTAATTTGGCCTCTGCGTTCCATACCAGACGCGGACCTGTGTATTTTGTTGCCAGTGATTTGTATCTTGGTCGGAGACTTTTAAGTCTTAGGCCTAAGTATTCCCAAATGTGTTTTACCTATACTTGACCTTATTTCACCCTCCTATCACCCTAAACATTCCCTAATACTCACTCAAACATATAATCTTACATTTCTCCCAAAAATTCAAGTGTAAAACCCTCATCTAGATCTCAACATTCTCCTTCAAGCTCTAAGTCTCCATCTCCAATCTTCCTTAAGGTTTCTCCAAAAGCTAAGATATGTGGATTTCCTTCATGGGTTCCTTTCACCCACGATACCCAAGTCTCCTTTTTCTCAAATTGCATTATTTAAAGTTGATTTACAAATGGGTCTTGATTATTATGAAATTCACTGCACACTAAGTTAAAGCTATGTAAAATTCTTACAGTTTTGCTATGTTTTGAGCTAGAAATCATTGATCTATTATAGGATTTGAGGAGGAATTTTGATGTATATTTCTTGAGGGTGTTGCAAGGTGTTGATTGATGGCTTTACAAAGGATTTTCTTGCATGATTTCATATATATATTTCATGGTTTTATACTAGCATTACACACCCTCTAAGTGTTTGATAAAATGTCTGGATATAGTTTCTTGAGGAGTTGAAGGTCCAAAGCATGAGATATGATGAGAATGACTATATGATGATTAAATGATCTTATTTGTATGATATACTCTGTATAAAATATTGCATTAAAGCATACCCGATCCGGGGGCATAAGAGCCCGGGTAACCAAGGTGGGGGTTTGTACTCATTAACCATGTGAGGGGTTTATACTTCACCATCGTGGTAATAAGGTGTGATTATCATCAACCATGTGAGGGGTTTTTACCACACAATCAGGGGGATGGGGTGAAACCATAATCAACCACCAAGGAGTTTGTACCTTGAAAATCTAGGTTGGTCTCTTCTACACATATGATATCCTACATGAGCATGAGTTACTTAAGCATGTTTTACATATGCATTGATCATGCATGTCATATTGCTATAGTATGCCTATTGCCTATTGTTATGCATTTTGATTATGATTCTTAATTTTCTTTTCCATTGCATCCTACATACTTAGTACATTCAAATATACTAATGTATACTCTATGACTATATGATATCACCATGTAGGAACTGGTGCCCAAGTTGATCATCGTCCTCTTCCATATGACTAGTTCGATACTACTCAAGCTAGTTAGTGAGTCGTCCACTTCAGGGACCTTAGTCTATGTTGCTCTTATTATGTACTGAGACATTCTTTCTTATGTTCTATTTTGACTATGAGGATGGGCTCGGTTGCTTTGTCTTGACCCCCGCTCTTATCTATGTATTAGAGGTGTTTGTTGGACATGTTATGTATCTATGCTAAGATCCTTAACACTATTGTTCTTAATGTCTATGATATGGAAGTGCTTTCCCCTAGCCTCGGTTTCTCCACTTTTTATCTCTTGATGCTTGTTTTATTGCTTCCGCGACCAAGGATATGCAATGATGTTCTAAGAGGATTGCTTGGGGATCCCTTCGGGTTTCCCTTACGCCGTGTCACGTTTAGGCCTTAGGCTTGGGTTGTGATAGTTCCCCATGAATCCCCAACTCAGTATCACCAGATCATCTAATTATGTTCTAGTATATAGTATGTCGGACTATAAGTTCTATTCAAAGCCCTTTGGTCAAAGGTGAGAGGTGAATTTCACTATGTGACTCGGCCAATCTCCATAGTGTGCATTACTAACCCTTACCAATTAGTTCCTAGTACAACCTTCCCTTGGCCCAATTTTGTTGATTAGACGAGAACACATCAATTAAATCCTGTTAATTAATCTCTTTTCTTATTCATTAATACCTTGGTCCAGTCAGTAATACTAGGCGGGTTCTAATGTTGGCCACCACTAGAAAATATGCAAAATGATGAGAGTTAACTATTACATGCATATATACTTTCCAAGAATCATGAACTATTCGATTTTACTTTGTTAGTTTTTCATGGTTCACAAAACCTTAGTTGTGGATTTAGCTACTCATGCTATGTGTAAATGCAAGAATTATGAATCGGGAAGACATAATTGAATACTTACACAATAGAATTAAGAACAATCAAAATCCAGCTTCAATAATAATCACAAACTTCAAGGTAAAATTCAAGCACAAGTGTTCTTAAAGACTGTGCAATATGATCTTATAATTTTCTCTCTCTAAATATTGAGTTCTCTGAGTACTAGTCAAAAACATTAGAAAAATAACCTAAAAACTTTTTTATAATAATTAAAACTCAAGTCCTAAATAAAATAGGAGAACTGGTAGCCATGCCATATGAAAGGTGTTTTACGGGCCGTATTGCATTCCACGGACAGTAATCGCGGATCGTATTCAGCTGTTGGGAATTTGGACTTCAACTCCACGACACCCCTCTATGACTCATAAAGTGGATTATGGCCCGTAAAAGGGGTTTGATCTGATAAAATTCTTGAAAGTCCAAGTCTCTGATCCTCAAGTCACGAACTATCTTTTACAACTCGTAAAACTCTCTACAGCTTGTCTGCATGTTTTAGAATAAATTTCATAAAATAGCCCCTCACGTGAGTTGTCCACGAAACCATCGTACGACCTGTAAAGGGTCTCATATAATAGCAAAAACTCAACAACTTCTACAGTTTTCCCATCAAGGCCAACCAGTAATCCTGCAAACATAAACACAAAAACACATAAAACTAACTACATCGCATTGAGAACACACAAAATTCCAAATTTTAAGCATCAAAAGTGTTGTATTTTTGTTGCACATCAACACCCTCAACTTAAAACTACTTCTTGTCCTCAAGCGAAGAAAAAATATATAGAGATAATACAGTAAGATACAGACCTCAACCCAATGGTATACATCACATAAATCTTAGACTCAAACACCCACACCAACTTTCCAAAACATGATCAGATAGTTATCTAGCAAACTAATACAACCTGGTGCATGTGACAACACAACTATGACAAGCAAGGGATTATCAACCATCCCCATTCACTGAACAAGTCTAGTGCTATCACTGCAATGCAAGTTCCCTGACAGAAAGAAATCCCATATTTGGAACTCAATGATGTTTTCATACGTCGCCTTGAGACTATGCAAAATCACTCACTTTCACAACATATATTCATGCATAATGTCTAATATCATAGGCTTTTCCCTACACTCTTGAGTCAAACCTTCAACTAATTGGACTAGGATCACTTTAGGACTTTCTGAGTTTGTGACGTAGACTCAGAGGGCTTTGATATGATATTATGGGAAAATAATGACTAATGGCCCTCCTTTACAGTGTGTTTTTTCTACTATTTTTCCCTACCAACTCTGTTATTTTCACCTTATTCTCCCTTTTTTCCTTTTTCAAGCTTTTCTGGGTGCTTTCTCTTTATTTAGCTTTTTGCCTTGTTTCTACACTTCATTTTGCTTTTTAGCTCACAACTAAGGCATCACGTATTGTTCTTGCACCCAATACATGATTTTTCACTTTTGCTCCATATCACTAACTCACCCATTTATTTTTGTGTTTCACCCTTACACTAGTCACCCTCAACTTAGGCTTTTGGCCTGTGTAGAGATGCACAATATTCGTCCTCAAAACCAAGGCCACCTTTAGTAACCACCCTTAACTAAGGCTTTTTTCTTAACTCAAAGTGCACAATATTTAAGGAGGACTAGGTGTAATACCCCACCTGAGTTGAGCATGCAAAGTTCATAAAAATGAGTGAGTTTTGGTTCAGTTGGTGTTTACGAAAGGGGTTACGACTCATTTGTTGTAATATGGCTCATAAAAGGGATCTCGTAGGACTTGGTAGAATTGGTGAAAGCAAAGGTAATTGCGAAGTCTAGTCTACGACTCGTAATATAACTCATAAAGTCTTCTACAACTCGTAGAAGGGGGTTCATGGTAGGTTCCAGTGACAGGGTGTTCGTAGACGTCTCACCTACGAGAGGTGTTTACGACTCATAAACCAGTTTATGAGTCGTAGGTCAAGGTTCCGTGCCATTCTCTAGAGACTCTAAATTTCAGGTCCCCTGTCCACGAGATGTCATTTACAACTCGTAGAGTAGACTATGAGTCATAGACGGGGCCTCGTAGGTCGGTCCGGCCAATTTTTACAAGGGGTAGTTTTGTAAGTTCTCAGCCTTTAGTGCTTATACTACGTTGTTTTGGACCCTTAAGAGGCCCTTTTATTAGATTATAACCCTAAACCCATTTCATTTTCTCTCATTCCCTATAAAAATTTTAAGTCTAAATGCTCCAAGTTCTTGAGCTCCCAAAGGAAGAACAAGCTAGGGTTTTGGTTCCATCTTCTCCAAACTTGGGTTTCTCCATTATAAACAGCAAGTATATGGGCTTTGATTGTGGGGACCTTTCCCCCACAAGCTCAACCATTTCCTTTCCAATCATTTTCTCCAAGTTATGGGTTTTTATGAAGGTTTAATCGGTTATTTGGATGACATGCTTTTGAAGGAAACTATGATAAAACTATGCCATTTTTCTCTACATGATATTATTAGATGGTAAGATATGAAATATATATGATGTCACGATGAGGGTTTAAAGATACCTTAACTATGTTTTGATATGATTTGGTGGGTTATTATGCATGATTTGAAAAAAAGGGTTTTCACTACTCTCCTTATGTCTAAATGTGATGTTCTTGCATGATTTTGAGCACGAATGTATACCCACCATGTTTTGCTAACTTATGATCTAAGCTTCCTCTGTCAATAAATGATCTACGGTAGGATATATGATTGGAGCATGATATGATTTTTGAAGGGGCTCTTTATATTCTATGAATTTATGGGAATTCATGATGCCCTATTTTGATATGATGAAGCGTTGGTTTTGATGAGCTACTCTATGAACTTTGAGAATATTGAAATGTTTTGCGTATTCTGGAAATGATAATATTTTGAGTATTTCTTGTGATTGTGATCTAGCACCGAATAGACCTTAGTAAATAATCATTGTCCCATAACTATGTCGCCACCATAGGTAACTGAATTAGCTAATAGATCCATATAGCTTAACTTTGTCTGATTAGTCCAAAAATGGGGGATGTTCCCATACAACATTTGTGAAAGATATACCAAAATGGTGGATGTGCACGAAAGGTCAATAAATCATAAATATATTGAAATAGGGGATGTTCTCGTTAGGTTATCAATCATGCGCATTAAAAAGGGCAGTGAGCCTATAAGGTAACCATGGGACACTTTTCGAAAAAGGGGATGTACCCATAAGGGGAGTGTTTGGTTTACCACGGCAAGGTAAACACCCATTTATTCGGTGTGGGGTGAACACCGGGATTCCAAGCAGTAGCTCTCTTGGTCTTATATGTCGGTTGTGGTCGTTTCCTATCTATGTACGATATGCTATATAACTGGATTACTTATCCCCATGTGATTTGACAATGGCATGGAGCATGCATGACATATTGAGCCCATATTTGTTTGATTATGACTATGCATATTGTTGTATATGGCTTATATCTTTGTTGAATTTGAACCCCTCATACTTAGTACATTCCAAGTACTAAAACATCTTTTCCTGCATGATCTAACCATGAAGGAACCGGAGCACCGTACTATCTTGCACCACCTCCACTCGGATAGACGTCCAATCAAATATTTGCTTTGTGAGTCCTCCACACTCGGGGAAAAAATTCCACTTACAATCATGCTATATCCAGACTTTGTTATTTTTGGATGCTAACTTTTGAGGGTGAGTCCGGGGAATGTCTTGGACCCTGACCTATTCCGTACGTAGAGGTGTTATTGGATGTTAATATGATTTAATATTATTGAGCTTGAATCTTATGCTATGTTTTGTGAAAACATCCCTTAGTCCCATCTTCCCCTCTTATTAAATTATTGCTTATTTATGTTTAAGGATGTGCCATATGTACTTAAGAGGCTTGTTTAGGATTCCCTCTGCTTTCCCATTCGCCATGTCACATCTAGGCCCTAGGATGGGGGGGTGACATTGGGCTAATTTTAGGATTTTACTACTAATAAGGCTAGGTTAATCAGGTGTTTTCGAAGAATAGGTACATGTTAGGCTCAAACATTAGGATTAAGGGATAATATCATCATTTTGGTTGGTCACTTTTAGGCTAAGTGAACTATTACGAACAATGGCCTAAGATCCTTTCCTAATCTAATTAATCTACAATCTAACTTAGAGTAACAGGGCAAGTTCTCAATTAGAACAAAACACATGAATCTATCAAATTAGGCTCACATTCACATGACACAGCATACATTATTAACAAAAGATACTCAGCTTATGTTTTTTTATCTCAATGTACCCTTACTTATGAGAACAGACATTCTCACACACCTAAACATGCATGGTTGCTATCTAACTACTAATCAAAATTTTTGGTGAGTATCATTTTTCAAACAAAAAACAAAACACGATATATGCTACAAATACTATCTAAACATCCTAAATGTGCCGGTTCAATAGAAAATAAATCCACAGGAAAAAAGAACACAGGAAAGAAAACTCCGGGATCAAAATTTGGAGTAGTTATGGACCCAAGCTACTTAGACTTTACTGAGGCCCATAACTGCCTACACCTCATCGAAAAAGATATGCATTGTTCTCAATGCACAAAATCAAAACAAAATAACACATAAGGGGACAAAAAAGCATACTTAGGCACCTAAGCGCCGATGTTCCTTGGGTTACCTCCCAAGCAGCGCCTGATTTATTATCATAGCATGACATAGATGGCTCGAGTATGCCAACTTCCTCAAGATCCTATTCTTTGAACGTCTTTATGTCTTCCATATTTCCAAGGTATACCTTAACTCTATGGCCATTTAATTCAAAAGTTCCTCCATTTTGTCTCTCCAACTCAATCGCCCCATAATCGAAGATGCATGCTACTAAAAAGTGTCCCAACCATCTGGACTTAAGCTTCCCAGGGAATAACTTCAGTCTTGAATTGTAAAGTAGCACCAAGTCCCCTAGTGCAAATTGGCGATTGTCTATGTGACGGCCATGTTGCAGCTTCAATCGTACAAGGCTGAGCTCTCATATGCCTTCAATCGAAACTCATCAAGATCATTGACTTGACTCAACCTAGAGTTTGTTGCATCATTCCAATCAAGACTCAACTTCTTCAGTGCCCGCATTGCTTTATGCTCAAGTTCCATTGGCAAGTGACATCTTTCCCAAAGATAAGTTGGTAAGGAGACATGCCTATAGGGGTTTTCAATGTTGTCCGGTATGCCCATAACGCATCATCCAACTTCCGTGAGAATCTATACAATTTGCATTCACATTCTTAGATAGAATCTATTTAATTTCCCTATTGGACACCTCTACCTACTCACTCATCTAAGGATGATAAGGAATCGCCACTCGATGTTCCACTCCATACTTTTGAAGAAGAGCTTTAAAAAATCTATTGCAAAAGTGAGAACTTCCATCACTGATGATTACCCGAGGGGTGCCAAACCTTGAGAAGATGTTCTTTTTCATAAATTTTGTGACACTTTTGTCCTTGTTGTTAGGTAGGGCCACAACCTCAGCCCACTTCGATACACAATCCAAAGAAACTAGGATGTACTTGTTTCCATGTGAGCTAACAAACGGTCCCATGAAATCTATCCCCCACACATCAAATAACTCAATCACCATAATGGGGTTTAGAGGGAGCTTATGTTTGCGGGAAACCCCACCTTCTCTTTGGCACCTATCACAAGTTTTGACATAGTCGTGGGTGTCTTGGTGGATGGTGGGCCAGCAATACCAACATTGTAATATCTTGTGTGTTGTTGGAATTCCACCATGATGCCCACCCAGCAATGATGAATGGCATTCTTCAAGTATGCTCATCATCGAGCCTCAGGAACACAGCGATGAATAATCCCATTGCACATACATAGATCAAGTATGGGTCATCCCAAAAGAACTTCCTCATATCATACATAAACTTTCGAAGTTGATGTGTGTTCAGGTCCGGTGGCACGATATCACTTACCAAATTGTTTGCATAGTTTGCAAACCAAGGAATCAGATCACGAGATGTAGCCAAAACACTCTCATTTGTAAAAGAATCATTGATCTTCAATCCATTGTCAAACTTTGTCATTGCCCCATCTTCCAATCAGGAGAGGTAATTAGCAACTAATTCTCTGTCCTTTTTCTATCGATGATGTCGAAATGTAACTCTTGTAAGAGAAGCACCCATCTCATCAACCTTGGTTTTATGTCTTTCTTAGCCATGGAATATCTAAGTGTTGAGTGGTCTATATGCACCAACACTTTTGGCCCTAACAGATATGATCTAAACTTTTCAAATGCAAAGACCACTGCAAGTAACTCTTGCTCAGTGATGGTGTGATTCTTCTGGGCTATATTTATGGCTTTGCTAGCATAGTATATGGGATGTAATATCTTCTCTTAGCACTGCAATACTACACCTAGAGCAGTCCCACTTGTATCACACACGAATTCAAAAGCTTGGACCAATCTGGAGTTACAATGATTGGCGCTGAGATCAACCTTTTCTTCAACTCTTCAAAGGCTTTGAGGCACTCATCATCAAATACAAACTTAGCATCCTTCTCCAACAATTTGCATAAAGGGTGTGCAATTTTAAAGAAGTTTTTTGTGAACCTCCGATTGAATCCTGTATGCCCTAAGAAACTCCTCACACCTTTTACTGAGATGGGTGGTGGGAGCTTCTCGATTACCATTACTTTATCTCTATCGACCTCAATTCCTTTGCTAGATATGTTGTTCCCTAACACAATGCCCTCTTTCACAATAAAGTGACACTTTTCCCAATTCAGCACTAGATAGCTCTCCTCTCATCTTTGCAAAACAGCATGTAGGTATCACAATCCAAGCCTAGATCCTAGACGTGACTGGCAAATGGAAAACCCGAAGGAACCTCATAACATATTATTACACATCCTAGGTCGCGGAAAAAATTAAATGGCATATAAAGAATGGAAATAATGAAAAAAAAGACTAAGGGAGAACTTGTCACAATATAGAGTCAAGAGATAATAGAGTCAACTCATAGTATAAAATACATTGCTTTGTCCAACAACATCTCTACTACATAGATAATGGCGGGGGCCAAGACATACAACTAGACTCACCCTCATAGTCATAAGTACATGATAAAGTAAAGAGAATCTTAATATATAATGTCAGAGAATAGTCCTTGTCCCCGAAATGGATGATTCAACAAAGGATAACTTGAACAATCCATCTAGCCACAAGAAGAATCAATAGGAGCTCCGGTCCCTACATGGTGACATCATGTACTAAGTATGCGGGACGCAATGCAATAATAGATAGGCTTCATAATCAAAATGCATACAATAGACAATAGGCATAGTATAGCAAACTGGCATGTATGTTAAATGCATAAGTAAAATATGCTTAAGTAACTCATGCTTGCATAGGACATATCATGTGTGTAAGAATAGACCAAGATATATTGGTGTGAGGTACCAACCCCTCATATAGGTTAATGAGGTATCAACCCCTTATTTTGTTAATGAGGTATCAACCCCTCACTTTAGTTATAAGGTATCAACCCCTCACTTTAGTTAAGGAGGTACCAACCCCTAACTTTGGTTAATAAGGTACCAACCCCTCACTTTGGTTTAGTGAGGTACAAACCCCTCACCTTGGTTAAGTTTCATCACTATTGCTACTTTCCATGAAATCAACTCACGAATACCATACTCTCATCATCATAAAGTTATCATATACCTTCACTTTCTCTCATTATTATACATCATATATGTACTATTGTTTTATCATCATTCCATCATCGTTTCATCATCATACAATCATTATAACACTATTCAACTCATAATACATGCATTGGACCTTCAATTCCTCCAGAAACTCTAGCCGGACATTTTATCAAACACTTGGGGGTGTAATGGGGGTAAAAGACCATCAAATTTTGAGATGAGATCATGCAAGAAAATCTGTAGTAAAACCTTCAATGAACATCTTGCAACACCCTCAAGACATTCACATCAAAAGCCCTTATAAAATCCAACATTAGATCCAAGAATTAGAGCTCAAAACATGCTTAAACAGTCATACTTTCATGAACTAAAATAGCCGTGCACTAAATTTCTCAATATACAAGATCCACATGTAAAATCAACTTTAAATCATGCAATATTAGTAAAAAGGAGGCTTAGGCACCATGGGTGAAAGGACCCAATGGTTCAACACCACATACTTTAGCTTTGGAGAACCTTTGAAAGAGGTTGGAGATGGAGACTTGAAGCTTGAATGAAATCCTTGAAGAAATCCGTAAGATTGGTCTTGAGTTTGGGACTTGAATTTAGGGTCAAATATGAATCTAAATGTTTAAGTGAGTTTTGGGGAATGTTTAGGATGATATGAGGGTGAAACAAGCTTATCTGTATTTTCAAGTGTGGGAATCCTTAGGCCTAAAACTTAAAAGTCTTGGACCGAAGTCAAGAAAAACAAGACCAAAATACAGAGTGCTCATTGGAAATTGCATTTTCTGCATGAACAAGTTTTACTAAAATGGGCATAAATCCTTCATCCGAACTCGAAATGAGATGAAAAAAAGTTCCTTGAAAAGCTAATTCAAGGGTTTGCAGTGTTAGTTCATGGGCCACCCAATTCCTTGTGTTCTAAGAGATATGCCCCTTCAAAGTTGACCCTCTTAAGTAGCGTATTTTGCAATTTTCAGATTTTGATAGGTTGCTCCAAAATTTAGGTCAGACCCATTTCCCACTCAACTTGACCCCCCTAAACAAGAATAAAAAGTTGATTTTTCAAAATAATGAATAGATTTTAAATACATGGAAAATAAGATTCCTGGCACTTCCGAGGCATATTTTCGGGTACTTTTTGGGGTCGTTTCAATATCTTTCCCTTTGGAACATTCATCCCCGAATATAGAAGAGACGTACAAGACATGAGTAATCATGAAAAAATAAGCCTAATATGAATGCAACATTACATTTAAAACATCATTCTCAAAATCTCAACAAAAGTGTAAAACCATCATAAACTTGCCAACTTAAACATGAATGCATATGAATGGCATAGGGAGTTGAAATGCAAGACTTGAAATCATTAAAAGAAAGACTTGATGTGTTATCATAAGCTTGAATAGAATGAAAGAGATACGGATATTGCTTCTCCATGCTCGCTCCGGCTCCCCGAGAGACACATACGAAGAGATGACCCTTCCCAAGGGCCTTGAAGAATACTGCATCATTGTCAATTGACTCCTCTACTCATCCATACAACACCCCCCACTAGGACCTTCTTTTAAGCTAACTTACCCTCCTTAACACCCATAACCTCAAAGTGTTTTATAATACTAGTGTCACCAACACATCACATCTACCTAGAAGCATTGTCATGCCCAAAGTCCCATCAGGGTGGACTGGCACTTGTTGCCGATGAGGCTCAGGAGAACCAACCTGTATCCGTGCATTTTCCATACACATTATAAGGGATTTCTACATTTGACATGCCTTTAAGAAAATAAACAGTGATAACAAGCCAAAAGGAAAATGCATATGGCTAGGCCATTGGGGCCACGGGGTTTAAAGTACGAGACATGACCACATCTTAATTTACATAGTCTACAAAGCCTCTAAATAAGGAAAAGTATCTGATAAGGGTCGACACAGGCCCCGCCTTGGCCAACTATACAATAAAAAGAGATATAATCTCTAGACAAACAAAGCTCCGAAGCAACCTGAAGCTTGGTAACAACAGCTGGATATCCTGTACTCCTATTGGAGAGATCTACTAATACTTGTACCTGTAGCATGAAATGCAGGTCCCCCGTAAGGGACGTCAATTCGACATAATGTACTAAATATGTAAGGCAGGAAATACTATACATAAAGTAACAACTCAAATGAAACTATGCACTGGTATAGGATAAGAGACCACCCCTTTAGTTATACTGTGGGATCATGTACTTTATGTTCCTTTTGTTACTTTACCTTTACTGTATAATCTATGAACTACATGTAATACAAATGACCAGTTGATCAGTGGTAAGCCTATATCAGGATCGGCTGTGGTAATGCTTTTCCTTTAACCTCTTGGGATACCCCCATGATAGGATTGACCCTGGCTAGGTCATTCTTCCACCCCTCTGGTTACCACCCATCAATAAGCAATATACTTTATCTTTCAATTCCCTTTGAGATGATTCATTTGGTGGTCATAATATTGTAGTTGTAGGTCTGCAAATACAACAGATGACATGTAAGTAATCAAAAAAAGACAACACCATAATGAAAGGAGTAAGTTACAAAGATAATTAAATGCATTGGAGGTGGAACAACACATGAACTTTATTTAGTAGAACGAACTCGTGTATCTTGGTATCTAAGTATGTATGCAGATTTAAAGGTGACCATGTATGGGAGAATATGAACATGTGAAAGAGTTGAGACACGGTTAATAGTTGTGTAGGAGTTGGTAAGTACCTTTATGTGCCAAGGAGGGATCTATGTTTCATACCAAATAATACGAAATCAAGTAGCCTTACATACCTCGCTGTACAACCTCGCTATTACATTGAGATAAACTTCCCTTCCTCCAAATATTTATCTATAATATAGTAGGTGATAAAACTAGCATTAGTAGCCAATAGATACATCTTGG
>JAABOM020130064.1:0-61080 GCA_011800125.2 Solanum clarkiae
TAATAAAATAATTAAAATAAAAATAAAGCCCCGATAATTAATTTGACACCGTGGAGGGTAAAAATTGGGTGTCAACACTCACATCGGAATAGAAATTTTGCCTACTTTGTGCCGCCTTCAATTTCTCCCTTATCAACCTCACCTTCTCCAAAGCCTCCATAATGAAATCCGAGCCCAACAAGGCCATCTCCCCCACATTAAACCATCCAACTAGGGATCTACAATGCCTACCATATAAAGCCTCAAAGGGACTCATGCCAATGCTTGAGTGGTAGTTATTGTTGTAGGCAAACTCAATAAGTGGAAGATGTTCATCCCAACTACCTTTAAACTCCAAAACACAAGCGCTAAGCATATCCTCAAGGGTTTGGATTGTTCTTTCAGCTTGACCATCTATTTGAGGATGAAAATTCATGATAAGCTTGATGTTGGTACCAAGACCCTTTTGGAAAGATCTCCAAAAATGAGAAGTGAATTGAGCACCACGGTCCGAAATAATACACAAGGGTACCCCATGCAATCTAACCAACTCATGAATGTACAACTTGGCATAATCTTCGGCACCATAAGTTGTTTTAACCGGTAAGAAGTGAGCCGACTTAGTCATTCTATCAATAATAACCCAAATAGAATCAAAGTATTTCCTAGTCTTTCGCAAACCAATCACAAAATCCATATTGATTTCTTCCCACTTCCAAGTATTTCTATGTCTTGGCTAGCCCACCTGGCCTTTGATGTTCGGCTTTTAATTATTAATAATTTTGACAATCGGCTACAAACTTGGCAATTTTCCTCTTCATACCACCCTACTAATAAATCTCCCTCAAGTCTCTATACATTTTTATGGAACAGGGGTGAATATAATAGGATGAATTATGGGTCTCCTTGAAAATCAACTCCTTCAAGTCATCAACATTAGACACACTTAGCCTACCTTGGTACCTAAGAACACTATCTACCCCTTGGAAGAAAACCTTCACTTTACCCTCATTCACCAAAACCTTCAACTCTAGCAAGACGGGATCAAGGTCTTGTTTTGACTTGACTTCTTCAAACAAAGAAGATAAGGAACCATTAACAACCATTACACCACCATTTTCAACTTTATTCAACCTAACCCCCAACCTAGCTAACCGGTGAACTTCTCTAGCCACCTCCTTGTTACCACCATCAATATGAGCTAGACTACCCATGAACACTCTACCTAGAGCATCGGTCGCAATATTAGCCTTGTCGGAATAATAATGCACACTCATGTCAAAATCCTTAAGGAGATCTAACCACTTTCTTTGCCTCAAGTTAATATATTTTTGTGTGAACACATATTGGAGACTCTTGTTGTTGGCAAACACATCTACATGAACCCCATACAAATAATGACCCCAAAATTTTAAAGCAAACACCACAACCGCCAATTCAAGATCATGTGTGGGATAGTTTTGCTCATGCACCTTTAGTTGCCTAGATGTATATGCTATCACCTTGCCATTTTGCATCAAAACACACCTCAAACCAATCCTTGAAGCATCACAATAAACCACTAATCCTTCTAACCATTTCAGTAAGCTAAAATAGGAGAGGACATAAGCTTGTCTTTCAAAGTTTGGAAACTCTTTTCACATTCATTGATCCAAATAAATTTTGCCTTTTTTTGGGTCAACTTTGTCAAAGGAGAAGCAAGTGAAAAGAAACCATTCACAAACCCCTGGTAGTACCCCACTGAACCCAAGAAACTCCTAATATCCATCGTAGTCAAGGGCCTAGGCCAATTCTTTATCACCTTTATCTTCTTAGGGTCCACTTTCATTCCATCACCCGACACCATATGCCCTAGAAAATGCAACATCTTTTAACCAAAATTCATACTTGTCATATTTAGCAAATAACCTCTTATCCTCAAGATTTGCAACACTACCCTTAAATGATTCTTTCTTCACTCTGGAATAAATCAATATATAATCAATAAAGACCACCACAAACACATCAAGGTAGGGTTTAAAGACCCTATTTATGAGATCCATAAATATTGCCGGTGCATTAAGTCAAGCCAAAAGACATTATCACAAATTCAAAATGCCCATACCTAGTAAGAAAGTCGGTCTTGGGAATATCACACTCCCTCACTCTCATTTGGTGGTATCTATACCGAAGATTAATTTTAGAAAAGTGACTAGCCCCTTGAAGTTGATCAAATAAGTCATCTATCCTTGGTAAAGAGTACTTGTTCTTTATGGTGACTTTATTGAGTTGCCAGTAGTCGATGCACATTATAAGGAAACCATCCTTTTTCTTTACAAATAACAGTGGCGCACCCCAAGTTGACTTGCTAGGCCTTATGAAATCCCTCTCCAACAAATCCCTAATTGATCCTTTAACTCCTTTAACTTCGCTGGGGCCATACAATAAGAGAGAATGGAAATAGGTTGTGTATCGGGGAGGAAGTTTGTACCAAAGTCTATTTTCTTTTTGGGAGGAACACCGGGAAGTTCTTCGAAAAAGAAATCAAGAAACTCATTGACTAACAAAACTGACTCAATGGGAAGGACTTTAAACTTTACATCCCTAACCCTCACAAGATGGTAAATGCAACCCCTAGAAATCAATTTTTGGCTTTAAGATAAGAAATAAACCTACCCTTAACCACCACATTACGACTTCCCCATTCAAGGATGGACTCATAGGGAATCAAAACCTAACTTTATGGGTTCTACAATCAATGGAAGCATGATATGCATGTAACCAATCCATCCCAAGAATAATGTCAAAATCCATCAGATTAACAAAATCACAAGGCAAGACTTTATGAAATATAGACACGGGACAATCCCTATAGACTCTTCTAGCAATAATAGACTCACCAATGTGGGTAGACACTTCATAGGATTCACACAACAATGCGGGACACACATGAAGCTTATTGGCAACAAAATGAGTAATGAAAGAAAGAGTGGCACCCAGATCTATCAATGCTTACACATCATAATCAAAAACGTTTAACATATTGGTAATAACATCGGATACCTCATCCACTCCTTGCCTCTCTTCGAGAATATAAAACTTATTTTGTCTTGGAGCACTTCCTTATTGGCTTTCCTTTGCCCTTTGACCCGCATTGGTACCTTGTCCTTGAGGATGACCATCTCTACCCTTGATAGCACGTGAACATCAATAATCTTGTGACCCACTTCACCATAACCATAGCAAGCATTAAAGTTCCTCAAACATGGGCCACCATGGTTTCTCCCACACTTTTGGCACCTAGGATTAGTCATCCTATCATTGCCACCTTGAAACCTTAGGTTAGGTACCCCATCATTAGCAAATCTCTTGTTAGGATATTGGAGGATCCTTGACCTTGGAATTTGTGACCTTGTTGGAAACGACCACCCTTGGCACCTTGGAAACCACCATCTATCTTAGCCCTCTTGGACTCCCTACTTCTCCTCTTCCTAAGTTTCTCCCCCTCAAGTTGTTCGACATATGTCATAAGCCGAGGCAAGTCCATATCACTCACTAGCATGGCAGTACTACACTCTTTATTTACCAAGTTGGCATACCCTCGACACAAACTTGTTCATTATTGCCCTAGGATCGACAACCAAATAAGGAGTATACTCTGAACGCTTGTTGAACTTGAGGGGATACTCTCTCACACACATGGAGCCTTGCTTGAGATTCATGAATACTATCATTTTTGCCTCTCTCACTCAATAGGGAAAAACCAGCTGAGGAAGGCGACCTTGAACTCCTCCCAAGGAATAACATCATCATTTCTCCTCTTCGATTTCTATTGGGCAAACCAAATTTGGGCCACACCCTTAGGCTGCTAGTTCCGCCTTATACTCTGAATTTACCACCATGATGATAGCACCTTATACACCTCATCAATAAACTCTTGGAGATCTTCCTCCATTTTGGACCCATGAAACTCCGGAGGGCTCATCCTTGTGAAGTCTCTCACCCTTGAGGTCAGAGTAGGAGTATGAGGAGCTTGTGCCCCTTAGTTTAATTAGTTGGTCATAGCATGGGCCAACAGAGTAATGGCATTCCGAAAACTCAACTTGGGCCGCCCCTCCATCTTGAGGAGCTTGAAGGGCGGGATGGGCCGGTTGCTCCTCGAGTGTACGGGCCCTCCTTGGTCTTCCTCTTGGTATTGTCATGATCTAAAAGAGCAAAAGAGCATTCCTTAGGGGAAAAACCTTATCTTTATATCTAGAGCACGATATAGATCATGAAGAAGTGAAATATTTCCTTAAATGCCTCATAGCTTCCTATTCATAGTTGTATCGCACTTCACAACCATGAATAAGACTCTAATTGATGCGGTGTGTTGGATTTTTGAGGACCATTAACAACCTAGTTCTCTGATACCAAGCTTGTCACGACCTAAACTTAGGGCCTAGACGTGACACAGCGAATGGGAAGTCCGAAGACAACCCAAACAAGGCTCTTAGCATGTCATGTACACATCCTTGGTTGCGGAAGCAAAATAAGACAATAACAAGAGTAAAATATGAAAAAAAGGGACTAAGGAAGTCTTCCATAATCATAAAAACATAAGAAGCGTCGAGCTCATAAGAATATACAATCATAGTATCCAACAACACCTCTACTAGAAAATGGAGCGGGGACCAAGACACTTCGCAGGCTTACCCCTATGATATTAAGTATCCGACATAACAAAAAGTTTCAATATAGCATGAATGGAAATAGATATTGTCCTCAGAGTTAAGGACTCAACAACTAGCTTTCTTTATGAACTGAACTAGTCACGTGGAGGAGGATGGTCGATAGGAGCTCTAATCCCTACGTGGTAATATCATGTAGGCATAGAGTATGCGTAATTACTTGGAATGTACTAAGTATGCAGGGTGTAATGCAACAAGGACATAATCCATAATATTCAAAATGCATATATATAGGCAATAAATATAATCTCAATATGCCATGTTTGATCAATGCTTGTAATAAAACATGCATGTAAAATATTCAACTTGCACAATAATAATATATGTATGTGGGAGGAGACCTTAATTGACATATAAGAATAAATGAGCTACTACTTGGCATTCTGAAGCATGACACCCCCTCGGAAAGGTGTGCTCCATTTGCCAAGGCAAACCATACTTGACCCCACTTGAGGAGAAACATGAACTAGATGGATCCACTAGTGAGCTCTTTAAGGGAAAATATAATCCTATGGTGATACATAGTTTAGAGACTAAGGAGTTTATATAAGGACCCCTTGAGTCAAGTCCCCACCTTAAGCCTCAATCGGTGCTAAGTGTAGTCCCACAGAATACTTGAAATAATCATAAATTTAATCATAACATACATAACTTGTAAGAGACATGATAACATGACATGGGTAGCTCATTCACATGTTTAACCTCTACTAGTGAGCTTAACTTGAATATGAGGTTAAAATAGTAATCATGCTTGACCCCTCAACTTGACATGAATGGCTTACAAGAGGGTAGAAATCTTGAAGTAGGACTCAACTTGTCACTTGCAAAAATCATAGATATATTTAATGAATTAAATACATGCTTGAGAGCCCATAATTATCTTGAAAACGCTTGACTTGTAAAATGATGCAATAGCTCATCAACGACTTAAGAATCTTTGTCATGTAGTTTAGTCAAACACATAGCGGGTACATGAACACTTACTCCAAAATCATGTAATTTATAGAGTAATAACATAAGAGAGTAAAATCAAGAATTCTAAAATCATGCAAATTAACCCACCAATCATAGTAGTAAAAGCCTTAATTTGGATATCATGAAATCTATCTCAAAAGTTCACAGTAGTTCATAGTTTTCATAATTCATATTATACATAGTCTCAATAGACATAAATCAACTCATGAAATAAGTTTAAAATGAATATTCATGTATAATCTATCAATACTTGATAAAACCTAACATATCTCACATTTATAATGCATAATAATGGATACCCATGAAGAATCAAACCTTGAAATCATGAAATTTTATAAAAAGAGAGAGTTGGGCTCCATGGGTGAAAGGACCCATGGATGAAGACCTACATATCTTAAACTTGGAATTTCTTGAAATTGTCTTGAGGAAGACTTGAAGCTTGTAATGGGTTCTTAAGTTCCAAAACTTGTGCTTGAAATCCTTGAATTTGATGGGTGGTTTTGATGATGTTTTTGGAGAGGTTTAGATAGGGTTTTGTGAGTTCTAGAGTTAAAAATGGCTAAGGATGGAGGATTTCACGTTTAAATGAGTATTGGTTATTACCCAAAATTCCTTGGACGAAATATGAAAAACAGGGGAAAGCATTGCACTGGTCCGCATCCTAAGCACGACACAGACCAGGCGCAAAGGGAAAAATTGCACTTCTGTGCGCCCCAGGCGCGTCGCGGCCTGGGCGCGCAGGCTCTCTGGAATTGTTCCCGTTGCGAAAATTATTTTTCGTTACGGGTCTTCTAAAATCCGGGGGTTACCCATTTTTCACTCAATTTTGCTCCCTGAACAAGAATATGAAGTCGGATTTCTAAAATCACGCACAATTTTTGAGATATTTGAAAAATATAATTATGGGGCATTTCGAAACACATGAGGGGTGTTTCGACGATAAAGATTGTGTGGGTGTAATGTGATAGAATAAGACACTGAACTTACAAAAGAATTCTTGGTTCATAGAAGTTCTAAACTTCACTAATTATGTTATAAGTTTAATCTTCTTTTATCTAGGTCTACTTCATAGTTTACGGACATCAGATTTGATGCATTTTACTCATACGTGAAAATCTAGCAAAATTTTTTATTAATATTCTTTTTGAGATATGTAAGGAGTTGTTGGAAAAAAAATTGATTCTAGTATCTCAAAAAGAATTATTTTATTTTCTATTATGCTGAGAATATTATTTTACTATGTCCTAAATTATTCACTCCATAATAGGTCATTGATTAGTCATTATATGAGTCTTAATATCTTTTTAATTCACCATTTAGTTGGTCAAAATCATTATTAGTTGGTCAAATATCATTATTTCTTCATTATTGTCCAATGACTATTTTCTTTAAGATGAATTGCTTTAATGTCATTTGCCTTTATGCAATTTCATTTCCATTGGCATTAGCATATGATATTACTATATATATGTTACTTTTGGAATGCGAGTGTAAGAGAAGAACACATATCATATATATCTCTAAGAAATAATTGTTTCTTCTATTAGTATGCTAGGTTTCTTCTTTAAATCTCTTGTTTGATTCTAGCTCCTAGTTTTGTACTGGAAGAGCTTATTGAATTTTGGAGGATACACTCATACCGAGTGAAATATCTTTAAGGACAGTGTCTTTTGACATGTCTGGAACTATGTGAATTTCTTATAAGTGTTCATAAATTATTCATGATGATATTTGTGATAATGTTTGTGATGAAGAGTTCGTGTTCGTGATGATGTTCATGTTCATGATGCTCGAGTATTTTTCATAAGATTTCTAACAGTGTTGATATAGCGAAAAAGAGAAAATCATTTCATAATTTGTAAAAAGGCTATATATATATATATATTTATTTATATATATATAAATAAGAAGATTAGAAAAAAAAATGCTCAAAATGAAGTGCTTAATAGTAAATAAATAAAAAAGTAAAACGCTCACACGCAGTTACTTTCGAATCTGGAACTCTCACTCGATCTCTCTTTCTTCTCAAATTCTGCCATGAGAATTTCTTAAATCAATAAAAAAAAAAGATCATTTTTCTTATTCTAATTATTCTTTTCACAATTGAAACTCCATTGTTCTTTTTCTGAAGCTCAATTTCTTCTAATTTGAAAATTCCTTGAACCTATTAATAAATTCATTTTTTTTGCCAAATTTGGTACGTCTGCACTCATATTTAAATAATTGATTTTTTTTAATTCTTTTGTGAAGTTTTCAGATGTGATTTCACTAAAAAAATCATATCCCATTCTCAAGCTAATCCTATGTCAAAATTCACCACTATCCAATTGGCAATACATATGCACTATCTAATTTTATGAGAGCCCTATAAATTTTGTTATTGATTTTCGCCTTATCGAGGTCATGAAGAAGTAAACAGTCAACAAATCTTTTTCTTCCGATGTGATTTTCTAAAAC
This sequence comes from Solanum clarkiae, assembly GCA_011800125.2. Taxonomy (NCBI): domain Eukaryota; kingdom Viridiplantae; phylum Streptophyta; class Magnoliopsida; order Solanales; family Solanaceae; genus Solanum; species Solanum clarkiae. Next base: position 8,121 of record JAABOM020130064.1, read on the forward strand.
TTTCTCAAATTTTGTGATTTCTCAAGTTGTAGCAATGATATTTCTGGCAAGTTACAATGTCTGTCTAGTATTTTTTAAGACTTCTAACATTACAAAATTCAAGAAATATCAAATAAGAAGCCATAAAAATAACATGCAAACAATCATTATAATTTTTTTCAAAAAAAAAAAGTATCTTTAAACAATTATCAACATAAAAAAAGGTATGAGACTCTTCGTATCATTACTCAATCTAATAGTCTTAATATATAGAATCGATAAAATTTTCAAAAAAAAATTGATAAAAGAATAAACCTAACCACCAACAAAATAAAAAAAATGGAGATCTCTCTAGACAACACCAAAGAAGGACCAACTTGTAGCCAAAAGTTCAGCGGATAGAATTTAAAATACTTTTAGAACGAGATGCTTAAGGAACATAGTAATATCTGTTTGAAAAGAGGAAGAAGAAAGAAACAATAATGTTAGAAAATTGAGACCAAAAAATAAAATTGAATGTGTATACAACTGTCTTCTATAAAGCTAATAAAAAAGTGAAATATGAGTATGTAAGAAAAGTGCATACACCTGGTTGTAGAAAATATCATACACGTGTTTTTTGTAGTACAGTAATAGAATGTACAGTTCATCCTCTTTTGCACTCGAATGAATCCAATACTTGAATTGAATTTGGTACAATTATTCATTGTTGAAATATATAAGATAAGATGACTAATATGCTCTTAGTTAAAATTATGCCATATAACAGACATGTTGAGCAAACCTTTTCTAATATAGTAGAAACTACGTTATTATCGAAATATGGAATAAATGGCCACCTTATGTTGATTATAACAAAATAAATAATTTAAGCACAACACATAATCAACAAACTGTAAGCAACATGGGAAAAATAATTTTAGCAGGCATTTGAATATTTCATAGTAAAATTTTTAAAAAGTAATTTTTGATTTTAAGAAATAACTTCTCTATCTCTATAAGGTAGTGATAAGGTGTGAATGCATTTTACCCTCTCAAAACTCCACTTGTAAGATATCACTAGGTATGTTGTTGTTGTAATTTTTATTTTTAAAGTAAAAATGATATAGTTGTGTTTGGTCATGAATACTAAAGTTATTTCTTTTTATTTTTGTTAAGTTATTTTTAATGGAAAAGGTAAAAATACCTTTTTGTTGTTTTTTCAAATTTCTGAATGTTTTGGAGAGTTACATTTTGAAATTTTATGGCCGAATATGATAACATATTAAGTTTTAAAAAAAGTGAAATTCGTGGTCAAATCCATTAGTTTGGAAAATATTTTATCCAACTCGTTATAAAGTGGCTAAATTTTTACAAGTTACTTTTGAAAGTATGGCTATCATAATTAGTAGCCTAAAAAGTGATTATTTGCCTATTTTCCTAAACTAAAAAAAATGGACTGGTGGATTAAGATGCGAGGCCCAAAAATATGAAGGCTTTTGGTCCATTTTAATTTAGTTTCGGGCTTAAGAAAATTAAAAACGGGTGAACAGACCAAAAAAGATCCACGTTATTGCTTGACCGACTTCCTGCCACCGATCAACGACTCTTTCGACGTTCCTGTAATGATTTGTCTCTACTTATTTCATGCATTTAATTAATGGGAATCTAGGTATGTCAGATACACAAATTGATATCTGAATTTTCATTTTGTTGTTGAATGTGTATGGTATTCCTTGTTTGATTTTTTTTAATTACAAAATCGAACTTTTCAAAACCCTAATTGAAGCTTGAGTTACTTAATTTTTGATGGTAATTTGTTGTTAATTTCAGATTTTTCCTATTCAAAGCTGTAGAGATCGCGCGGTTGTTTGAGATTTTAGTTTGTTTATACTGATAAAGTTGCCAGGTAAAGCATATGCAATCTTTTGCTGCTTTTTGTTAAATTTGTCTAATTTGCTTGTCTTTATTATTATTATTATTATTATTATTATTTTTTGGCATTTTGTTCAAGTTAAAGTGTAGGAGCATTACATGAAGTGTGGGTGTCAAATCTCTGCCTTTGATCACAGAAGAATTATTAGTTACCCAGTTGTTTGTTTTTTACTTTTGATATCACTAACATTTTTAAAAGTGGAAAGTAGAATTAAGGTTGAATTGGATAAGATTTTTTGGTCTGCCACTTGATGAATGTTGCGGTCAAACTTGGAAAGTGTGAAAAAAAAAAAGAAAAGGGATAGACCAATGTTGATTGCTATAACTGCAGGCTATTAAAAGAATTATAGCAATGTTAGAAGTATCAATGGACCTAGTTCAACAACATAGCTCTGAACTCAAAATTTTGTTGCTATTTAATATTTGGATTTGAGCCTCAGGGCTTGTTTTGTCCACTTCTGAGTGCTGACAGTATTCAGCTCTTTGTTGGCTGAATACTTTAGAAAGTGAATAATAATTTCATGTATAAAGCTGTCAGAATGCATGAAAATTCACAAGCAAAAAGTTTGTCGACTTGTTCATTTATTGAGTTTAAAATTAGTTGTCCCTATATTTATGTGTTGATATCATCTTGCTCGTATCTGTATGGCATTCGTCATTGTCGGTTGATTTTGGCGTTTTTTGCTGAGCTTATATAAAGTACGAACACACACAACAGATTTACTTATTGCACAATCCTTTTTTAGAGCTGCCAGTAGATTACAAAACTTTTATTTAGTCTTTGACTTGTGTGTAGTGCGTTGAATGGCTTAATGATGGTATCCTTGCAGGAGCACTATATTCACGACACATTTATTAGGAGATTGAGTTGGGTTTCATGCATTATTGTTGAAGAGCAGTGCCATGCACAGCTGTGTTCACTGGGTGGGTTACACAAAGAGTGTCAGCAAATTGATGCAATGTCAGCATCTAGTAAATTTGATCTATCTTCTAGTAGTCCAGATAGGCCACCATATGCCTCCGGTCAGCGTGGATCCTATGCGCCTACTGCTTCATTGGATCGGTCAGGTAGCTTCCGTGAGAACATGGAGAATCCGATCTTCTCTTCTCTTCCAAACATGACAAGAAGTGCTTCAACCGTAACACGTACAGATGCGGTTAACTTTTTCCAGTGCTTACGTTTTGATCCAAAAGCTATGGTTACGGACCACAAGCTTAATCGGATTATTGATTTCAAGAGGCTTACCAGTTTAACCTTAGGAGTGCCGGTGGAGGATTCTCCTTTGGTGTCTTCTAAAGGCAAACTGTACCCTTCTCCCTCTGCAGAGGACGCCAGACGGCTGAAGACTGGTCTTCGTGAAAGCTGCACTAAAGCTAGGTAGTTATTTGGATACAGTGTTCTTCTTCTATATGCTTTTTCTTGTTAACTTGGAATGAGGTTTTGAAGAGACATTGTATTCATATAAATCCTTGACATATCAGGGAACGTGTAAAGATATTCACTGAATCTTTATCTGTGCTCAACAAATGTTTTCCAAGCATTCCATCAAGGAAGAGATCTCGGTCTGATGCCTTATCAAATGATCGGCCCATGCCATTTTTCCCAAGTGATCGATCAGTTTCAGGGACAGGCATTGGTAAAACAGGTACTCAGAGTCATTGTTCTCCCAGTGGTTATGAGTTTGACCAACAAAAGTCTGAAGAAAGGGTTAAAACTGCTGTTCCAAGCAAACGAACTCGAACTTCTATGGCGGATATGAGGGTTTGTATCATTATGTTGTAATTTCTTTGTATCCTTTTGTATTTTGATTTAAATTCACTCTTTTGAGGTATTTTATTTACATTACGTTATCAAAAAGAGGTATTTTTTGTCTACATTGCCAGCCTTTGTTGAGATTTCTCTTTGCATTTATATCTTCCATGTGTTTCCTGTTCCTGCAATAGTATTGCTGAGAAAGCTAGGGGACTGACTCATTTTGGAGTTCAACTTTCTTTATTTTGCTTTTTATTACTGGGTAAGATCAGCTAAATGCGGGTTAACACTGTAACTATCTAATGAAGCTTTGATATTGTTGAGCAGTTAAGATTGGATCTTCTTTTTTTGGCGAAAATGCTGGTTTAACACTAACAAATAAACTGATGTAGTTGGATACTTGTCTCAGGAAAAATGGTAGTTTTATTTGGATACTTGAGCATTAATATAGTATCTTTCTTCCTTGTTAAAACTTTGTTTGTTCATGGAAAGAGATGCCAATGTAGAATTTATTTGGAAGTGTTTCAAATAGTTTCCTTTTTTATCCAAACATATGTGCAACAACAAAGATACTTGCTGTTGAAAGTATCCTGTAAAGATATCTTTTTTCCCGTAATATATATGGCATATTGTGCTTTCCTTCTACTTGATGCAAATCTTTGGCCAGGCTACATGCTTCCTCACCTAAATCCATTCTTTCATTCGAGTTTGTGCTTGGATGCAGCTTAACATTCTCAAAACTGACAGATTTGTTGTTTTTGATTTTAGCCTGATGTACGGGCAAACACTCCCGCAAGGCCGGCTGGGAACATAGATAGAGATAGGGAGTTACTGAGGTTTCCAAATGGTAGCACAAGTCAGGGAGAAGATCATATTCCATCTGTTGCTGTGGAGGGTTGGGAGAAGTTGAGGATGAAAAAGAAGCGTTCTGGAATTAAACCAGATGCTGCTAGTTCCATGACGGCAAAACCTATTGATGGCCAGAGGGAGCCAAAGCAAGGAGTGCAGCCACGACTTTCTAGTGATAGCCGATCAAGACTTTCTGACACCCATGGCTTCAGGTAGTGTTTCAACTGTCAATGTTGAATTTTAAAATAGAACAAAGCATGTGTCAGGTTTTTGTGTCATTTCTTTTAATTTATTTTTCCTAGGATTATGTAGACGTCCTTGAGCTACTTGTGGTTATTTTTTTGTTGGCTGTTTCTCTATGCTGTATGTGGTATTAGTTGGGAAGTGCTTTTTATCTCAACAACTGCCTCTCAATTGGGAAGTGTTTTTTATCTTAACAACTACCTCTCAATAACTAAATTATACTAAGTGCATAGGTCTAGAGAAGTAGTGGAACCCAGACACTTCCGCTAAAGTAAAAATTGAAGTCTTTTAATGGTAAGTAAAATTGGAACTTCTTGTCCGTCCTGTCTTTTGCTTTTGGGCTAATGGTAGGCATTGATTTGATATGATATGTTGTGGTTACTTTAGTTGATTTATGGAGTCATTTTTGCTTCCCTTGCTTAATTAGACAATAAGTCGTGAGGTATGCTTGTTGGGCCATATGAAGTAGAGAGAAGTGAGGATGACTAATATGAAAATGATACCATATTGTTTTTGTATAACCCTAGGTAGGAAGGTTTGGAAGATGAGAATTAGGGTAGAAGGGTCATGCTGAGTGCGGTCCTACTTTTATGTTGGAGAGGTAGGGGGTTAGTTTCCTCTTCTCATTTTCTCCTCATTTAGTAGCATTATTTGGTATTCGCGGCTATGTTTCTTGGACTTGGGTGTGAGTGTTTGATATGAGGGCAAATCTAGGGTTCGGATCCTTCATTCCTGGTATGATATGACTGGCTAAGAATAATTCAAATATTTATAGATAGAGTTATAAACCCCAATTATGTGGAGAACTTGAGGAGAAGATGTTGACCGAGAGCAGAATCTTGGAAGGACATAAACAGAAAGGAGTGATATAGAAATTTCTATTTACAAGGTTTTGATTTTCTTCATTTCACCTTAACTTTTATTTCAATTACAGAAGTGACTGAATTTGTATGGAATTTCTTGGTCGGTTTTCATCAAAGTACCCAAAATTGGTTGTCCAGATTGGGTACGGATCCACACCCACTCCCACTCCCACTCCCATGTCGCATCTACAGGGGTGCAGCATAGAAAGTGATTTGCATAGTACCATACTCTTTGTTTTTACTGTTACCTGTTGTTTCATTCCCTTTGTTTATCTTGCTGTCTTTGTTTCCCTTTCAACCGTGCTTTTGATTACATTCTTTTGAGCCTATGTGCAATCTCTCTACCTCACAAAGGTAGGGGTAAGGTTTGCATATATCCTACCTGCCCAAATCTCCTCTTGTGGGATTACTCTGTTGTTGTTTGTCGTGTGTCCAGTAAGCTGGAATGAGAAAGTGTCTCATGAAAGCTGGGTATAACAATGTCTGTTATGGATTCATGCATATGTTGTCATGATGTCATAAATTGTTACCTAAACAAGTTGAAATTTCAGTTTATCATGTTCAAGTATAATTGTTGACATTTTAGGCAATTATTGAATATTTGCTTGATAAAGAAACAGCTCGCTACTTATTAACCCATGCATGGAACTGCTAACGTTTTATGATAGAGACAACCGTATGGATCCTTGAAGTTCCTTTGACACGTTATGACAAGTAACTTTTCCACTTCTGACATGATTGTGTCACATATTTCATCATTTTCTATTTGGTATGGATGTTGAAGAAATTGAAGGTTCTTAGGTTTCAATTGGAAATATAGAGATGGTGAATTTTGAACGTTACACATGCTAGTTAGTTGCCAGCAAAGTTTTGAGCAAAAAGGTCAAGGAAAATATACTTCTTTTATTAAGTCAATTAGGTTTATCTTACTAGGAGGTATTCAATTCAGTCAGACAAGTTTGGTGAGTTTATAGAAGAAAGTATCTTTTTTGTTGGAGATGTAACAGGAAAAGTTATAACTATCTACATATCAAAAAAAGAAGACTTATAATTTGATATGAGCAAATATGTTATTTCAGGGATACGCATTAATCAAACTATTTAAATCTTCTATTCCTTTTGAGGTTCAGGGTTGTTTTTGTGAATGCATTGCAATTGGTAAAAATGTAACTTTTTGTTATGTTTAGAAAACACTTCTTTTATGTTGAGCTTATCTCCATTGTGTTCAAGTAGACCTGGGGTTACTCCTGGAGGTGTTGGAAAAGCTGATGGTGCAACACAGCAAGTTACCTTAGGCATGCGTTCTTCCCTGTCTAAGGTTGACCAAGATAACCATCCTCATCTTCCAGATAGAAGAGATCGTCTTCTTGGTTCAGATAAAGAAAGGGTGAATCTCAGAACAGTCAACAAGTATGGAGACCCTTTTCTGCACTTCCTTTTTCATTCTTTTTTGTTGAATTTATACTTTGGTCTTTGCAATTTCTTTTGTGAGCTAATGCTTTGAAACTGTTATGAGAAATCTCTTTCTTTAGGCATTCTTTTCTTCCTATTCTTACATTCCCCATACGTTTTATCTATTCTATTCATCCAGTACAGCGAAGGCAGCGGCTCGTGAGGAATTTACATCACCTAGCCCTACATCGAGCACAAAATTGAATTCTGCTACTAGGGCTCCACGATCAGGTTCAGGCATTGCACCAAAAATGTCTCCTCCGGTTCAGCGGGCAGCTGCTGCTAATGATTGGGAGATGTCTCATTGCACAAATAAAATTCCATCTGCTGTTGGGGCAGGTAATCGAAAGCGCAACCCTTCTACAAGGTCCTCATCACCACCTGTTGCTCAGTGGGCCAGCCAAAGGCCCCAAAAGATCTCTCGACCCGCAAGAAGGAATAATTTTCCCATTGTTCCCAATCATGATGAAATTTCCACCCTGGATAGCACAAGTGATGTTCTGCGTAATGAGAGGCGTTTGTCTAGCTCTTCCCCCCAACAAAAGTTAAAAAGCGATCTGTTCTCTGCAACTGTATCTGAAACTGAGGAATTTGGAGCTGCTGAAATCAAGTCTAAAGACAAGAGCAAGAGGTCTGATGAAGTGGATGAGAAAGCTGGGAATGTACAGAAGATGTCAACATTGCTGCTACCGCCAAGGAAAAATAAGGTGGCTAGTGGAGAAGACTTTGGAGATGGTATTCGCAGACAAGGGCGGAGTGGGAGGGGTTTTACATCTGCTAGGTCCCTAATGCCGTTGATGGCTGAAAAGCTTGGGAATGTTGGAACTGCAAAACAACTAAGAACCTCTAGACATTCTCTGGATAAGACAGAAAGGTTGAACATTAACTCATTTTCAATGTGATGGCTGGTATGCCTTTTATTCTACTTTTTACTGCAATAGAGTAACTTATGATTTTATGCAAATACTTGTCCAGCAAAGGAGGCAGACCACCTACGAGAAAGCTCTCTGATCGTAGGGCTTATAAACGACAGAAGCATGCAACGATGGATGTTGCAGCCAATTTTCTAGGTAATGTAGCAGCAATGTAGGCTTGATTATTATAGCTGCTGAATGACTATGTGCTTTGTTATTGATTTTTATTGTCATATATCTTCTTATTTGTTTCAGATGATGGCCATGAAGAACTACTGGCTGCTGCAAGTGCTGTTGCCAACACTGGTATACTATCAGTCACCATGCTTTTTTGGCTTTCTTTGTGGCACTAATTGAACCCACTGCTATTTTACTTATTTATTGATTAAAAAACAAATTTTATTAGTATGATCCTATTTCTATTGCAGCTCAAGCCCTTTCGAGCTCATTCTGGAAGCAAATGGAACCACTTTTTCGTTTTATATCTGAAATAGACACAGCGTTTCTGAGGCAACAGGTGAAAGGTCTTCTTTGTTAAGACTTGTGTGTTAATCTACTTATGAGCATATATGGCGAGCTGTTCTTCCTTTTTCAAACTTGTGTATTAATAATACTTGTGGATACATTAGGAACTCTTTTGGATGTTGTAATTGTGAGATAATTAATGGCAAGATTGGCTTCCTGCCATGTCAATTATTTAACATGTCATAATGTTTTTTCATTTGGGTTGCTGTGCAAACTAGACATTTATTCATATGACTATTTGCATGCATGATTCTTGGTGGAGGAAACAGAGAAATCCGGAAGTCCTTTATATAGTTCCTACTACATATACATGAGTGCATATAGATACATTCTTTTCTTCTTCGCACCCTCTTCATATTACTTTCCTCTATGGAGTCCATTGGAGGCTGGCTTTGTTGCTATATCTTGGGACAATGATATTTTCCCTGCACTGTTTCTATAAATATTATACATCTATAGTATAGCCTCTTTCATAAGAGCAGAGAAGTATTAGTATACATCCATCTCATTTGGTGTACTCATGATAAAACTGGAGGAGCAACCAAGTTCAGGTATTCTAGCAATCTTTTATCATCAGGCATAAGTATAATAAGTTGAATAGGAAAAGATGATGTCACATATTGTATTGGTGCTGTATGGATGAAGCGGAGGCTTGCATCTGACATTTTGTGGGACCAGAATGTACTGCCAAAGCTTGAAGTTAAAGAGAGTAGTGGTTAGATTGATTTTGTTGTATCGGGCGGAGTGCTGACTAGTCAAGAATTTTCAGGTTTAGAAGATGCAAGTGGCAGAAATGAGGATGTTGAAATGGATGTATGGGCATATTAGTAACTGTAGGATTAGGAATGAGGATATTCAAGACGAAGTGGAGTGGCCTACGTGGAGGACAAGACGAGGGAAGGGAGATTGAGATGATTTGGGTATGTGAAGAGGGGATATACGAATGCCCTTGTAAGAAGGTGTGAGAGACTGGATATAGTGGATTCAACGAGAGGTAGAGGTAGGCCAAAGAAGTATTGGAGAGAGGTGATTAGGTAGGATATGATGCATCTGAAGCATATCGAGGATTTGACCTTATATAGGAGATTATGAAGGTCATGGATGAGGGTAGTAGGTAGTTGAAAGGTGTTCCTATTACTAGCCCATTCATGTTGTTAGCTTGGTGGAGCTGTGTCGCTCGTAGTTGTAGGTGACTGCACCTTGTTGTGAATATTATGGTTTTTTGCATATATGATCCACACTATTTTGCTATTAGCTGTCATGTTTTTTTTCTTTTAAAATTACTGCTTCGATTTGCTTGAGCTGAAGGTCTTTTGTGAATAGTGTCTCTACCTTTGAGAGGTAGTGGTAAGGTCTGCACACACTCTACCCTCTCTAGACTCCACTTTGTGAGATTTCACTGGGTATGATGTTGTTATTGACCTTATTCCTTTTTTTTGTTTGCACTTTTCGTTTTTAAAACCATGTCTTCACTTGAATAGCAGGAGGGATGGAATTTCGTTCACTTGTTGATCTTGTGCTTACACACATCCTCTACCAACACTGGAGTAGTCTTATGGTCGTGTAATGAAAGGCAATTTCAATTTTTAATATGGCTAAATCATGATTCGGATTGGACATGTGATTCTGTAGTTCAAGTAAAGGTGGTTTTTCAACTTCAGATTATTCCTCACATAGATGGCATCTAAATTTCAAAAAGAAAAACCCCTCTTTTGTAGGTTGTGCTGTGTCAGTCTGTTATCACTAATCAAGTGAATCTGTCCACTTTGTAAGATGCTCCAAAACCAGTTGGGGGTGGAAGAGTTAGGTTTGCCAAGTGTTGAGGACATAGTTAAGTAAATGTAAGTATGTTCTCTCTAACAACTTAAGCTTTTAGATGAGATGGTTACACAATTCAATGTGATATTAGAGGTAGGCTAGTGTTCAAGTTCATTGGGGCTTTAAGGGTAAAATGCAAATAAAGCATGGGCTTTAATGAAAGAAGGCTCAAAGGGGGAAAACATAAATACATATGTTTAGTCTTAAGATTAATAATGATAAGCATGAGTGACAATTATATGTACACAAAAATTGGAAAAAAATTACGATAAAGTGAAATATCACTTGTTTGATGTCGCCTCTTCATAAGAGACCCATTAGCAAGGAAAGGTATGCCTTAGAACCTTCATGGCAAGTGAGATGAAGCTCTCAACACATTTTGAGCCTTACTCAGGGTTTCAACACACTTTTGACAACATTGAGCTAAACCAACCCATATTATTATTTGTCCCTATGTTGGGGGTGAGGAGGGGTGTTAAGTGCCATACTGTTTGGGGAATGGTTGCGCGGTCTTTATATGGTCTTGGCCGATCCTCACTTCATCAACTAGCCTTTGGCGTTGTATTAGAACTCAACAAGGTCCATTTATTTAGGGGTGCGGGTTGGGTCAAATTTGAGCGGGTTGACCCAACCCAACCCGAATTTTCTTGGATCAAAATGGGTTGAGTCAAAACGGATTGAGTAATGGGTTATAGAGCGGGTCAAGACCCAACTCGACCCAACTTTTACTAAGTTTTACTTATTTTATTTGCTCTTTTTCAATATTTTAATACTTAATTAAATTATATTTTTCTTTATTGTGACTATATAAAACATATCAAATTAAAAAAAAAGTGTTTTAAAAATATTTTGGCAAGATCTCTCTCGAGACAATTCAGGTTGCATATCAACCCAATTTTAAATGGATTGAAATTGGTTAGGTTGAGATGGGTTGAGCTAATAAATGAGCATGTTATTAACCCGCCCAAACTTCAACTAGTTGGTGGATTGGGTTTAATTTTGCCACCCCTACATTTGTTTTCCAACCACAAGAGATAGTCCGGTCTTGACCTGAGATGGAGAAGTTGCTCAGGAGCTATGATAGAGAATGTACCCCCTCTAGATACCAAACATTGCAGTTTTTCCTGAATCTGATGTCCCAACTTTGTTAGGTCTGAGGTTTGAAAGTACTGCACAGGGGTTGTAGGAACATTGTAGTGTTTGGTAAATTGTTCCTTGAGGGGAAGAGTGACCAAGCCAAGAATCTTGCTAGAAGCTTATTCTTCTCCATTACTAATTTTTATGTGTGCACTATATATGTTTCTTCATTGTAAATCACATGTTTCCTTTTTCTTTTGTTTGGGTGACGAGCCTGTGCACAAGCTTGCAGTGATTTTGTGGAACATGTGAATAGACTCCTCCATGTTGTCTTGCAGTTGTTTTACATTAGTTATCAGTGTATGCTTGCTATTGACATATATAAATTTGGATAGCTCCACACAATGCAAACTAATTCACCGAGTTTTGAAGGCTGCTGTTGGTCTTAAAGGTTGACTGGCCTCACACAGATTTCTCAGTCAGGAAAAACAGTTTTATTGTAGGTCTCATGAATTTTACTTGTCAATAAGAAGTGTGTTATATGTACACAGTTCAATACTGTAAAACAGTGCCATGGTTGCTTAACATAAAACTAACGCCTTTCCTTTACATATAACTTTCTGATATATACTAACCTTTATTGTTCTTAACAGGTAAATCACGAGAGTGATCTAGCAGTACCAGCCTCTGTGCCTTTTGATGCTGATGCTGCCAGTTTAATTAGTGGTTTTGGGTTGAATGAAATTGTGGGACAGATAAATGAATCACAGAGTTTTGATCTTACCTCAGAACATGTACTCTCTGGAAAAAGTAAACCCAAGGGTATTTCCTTGTACCAAAGGGTGATGGCTGCTTTAATACCTGAGGAGCTTTATTGCAATGGAAAGGAAGACCTTAACTCCAATGTTTATCAATCTGGATTTGAGATGGAGATGGATTCAGAATCTGATACCTCCTGTGCGCAGATGTTATATAGGAGTGATGTGTCCCAATACTGTGCTTCTAATGGATTCAGGATAAACGCCAATGGGCGTTCAGTTGATAACTTGGATGTAATCAATGCTGATAATGTTACATCTGCAGAAGTGGGGAATTTTTCAAGCTATAAACAGTCACAGAATAGTCTACTTCCAGAACACCGAACATTGACTGGCTTTGTTTGTTCCGAGTATCAGTATGATGAGATGTCAATTGATGAGAGACTTCGCCTGGAGATCCACTATATCGGAATATATCCGGACTTGGAGGTAGGTTGGTGGAATTTCAGTATGCTGGATAGTGGTGTGTACTTTGTGCTATATCTTCTCAGGGTTTACTGTTCCCTTTTTTGCTGATTCCTTATTTTCCATGTAGTCTGATTTAGCTGAGACTGGAAATGAAGAGATCAGTGCAGAAATCAGTAAAGTACAAGAGAAACACCAGGAAATGGTTAGTACTTCTTGGAATTCTGTATCTTGGAAGAATATCTCTTCCTTTTCTGTTTGTTGTTTTTTTGGATAGATTAAAGAAGAATCTCTTTTCCTCTTTCCTCTGCCTGTCACTGTATGCCCGACATTTCTTCTTGCTCCGCTTGATTCGTTGAGTTAACTTGTGGGTTGATGATGAGTCAGCTTTTCAACTTCATGCATCCTGTCACGTTAATGAGTCCTCGTTGGATATTATAACTTGTAAGGTTGAATCTTGGTTTTCTCTATCTCTATTTGCCACAGTGCGATTGGGCATCTGTAGTTGAGCTTCATATCATATTTGTGACTATCAGTTTCTGGTTCTATCTTTACATTGCTGCTTTTATGTTATTTATTGCAATCAGATTTAATGATATAGGCCCATTATCGTTACCTTTGTCAAAAAAATAAAATAAAGTATAGGCCCATTTATTTCCACTTAATGGAGTCCTGAATTTGAATCAATCATTCCTCGTTAATTGCATTTGTTTTTATTTTACTAAGTTCTGTTACAAGCACTCATTTGCTCTTAATGGGTTTGTCTCATCCAAATCTAATCTTGTACAGATTAATATACTTCAGGTAAAAGTTCATGTGAAGGTGACTTTTCATCACTATGCTATCCACTATTACCATATGACTATTACCACCAGCTTCTACCTCACAACCACCATCGTCAACCGCCATCGCAGAATCCCACTGGCACAACCACCATCGTCAGGCGCACTGCACACCCACCAGCGCCAACCACCTCCACGTTGAACCAGCTTCATTGTCAGCCTATGACACCAACCACCACCACCTCGACATCCACCGCCGCCTACCACCCTACAACCATCAGTTCTAGCCATGAACACTAAACAACATCAGCTGCCACCGTCGCTAGTTGTTGGCGTGTGCTTCTTCGAACAAAGTTTTTACACCATGTAAATCAATATTTCTATAATATCTTGTCGATATAATATTTTAGAGGACCTCCTTCAGATCTTTCATTCAGACGCTTAAATGAAGCTTATGACATATTGAACATCTGGCTTGTCCTTAAATATGTTTTATTGAACACCCATTTTGACGTGGAAGAGTGTGTGTCTCACACATGAACCTAAGCATGTTCACCAGAAAATCAATTTCCGACCATTTTCAATCCAACTCATCTTTTTGTATTCTTTGTCGGAATATTTCTCCACATGGACGTCCCTTCAAGACCCAAGCCCTCTCACTCTAATCACCACATATAACACCACCCTCAAATAACATCAGGCTATGTTGCTCAGACTCTTCAAAAGTGTCAACTGGTGCGTGTTAGATTCGCCAAAAATAGTGTACTTTTAGAGAATCCGACACGGGTGTGGCATTGAAAGTGAAGAGTCCGCGCAATTTAGGCATCAGGCGCCTTCCTCCCTCGCTTTTCCTAACCAACAAATTCTCCTTCTTCCCTTCTTTTCCATTGCTTATTACCTTGACTTCATTTGGTCCTTCATTGAGTCTGCGCCTCGCAACATCTGGGATTGAAGGAGGTGAGCGTTTCTTTCTCAACGCAGATAATTGTCCTTCCAGCCTAGATTCCTTTCGTAACCATTTCATTTCGTGTATCCGCATGCATGGATCCTCTGGCAGCTCTTCCTTCTCAAGATACCACGATGAAGACCTTGTCAACCTCTGTTGTTTTGGTAGCATTCCTTTGTAACCCTCATAATTTCAAAGCTGCTCCCACTTCGATTTCGACTAAAAAAAATGACTTGAATGGTACCCTCAACTTGGGGGATTGTTACCGAGCTATTTCCATTTGCTGTGAAATGGCTTAGGTCATCTCCAGTACGATTTATCATGAAACGGGTTAGTTCACCTCTCGCTGGAATTGTTTTCACATTAACTCCTCCCTAATTTTTTTATAATTTTAATTTTCTTGATGACTTGCCTTATTTTCATTGGTTGTGCTTGTATGGTCAATGACAAGTGAAATCTACACTAAAAGTTATGTAGAATTGTCAAACTTGTGTTTAATAGGCACATGTTGAGCATAGATCAAAGGTTCAATGGGTCATAAGCTTAAGTTGAGAGTGTCAATAAAAAATCCGGACAACTTTAAGGGCCGACCCATTTATTTTTCCAATATTTTAGTTAATATATATTTAGATTTTATATTCGTATTGGGGCAGCATGGACGAAATAGAGGTTTGCCTCTATAGCACTGTGTAATAAGTAGATACCACCTAAAGTTAAAGGTAAATTTTACAGAATGGTGGTGAGACCGTCTTTGCTGTGTGGGGTGGAGTCTGTCAAAAACTCACATGTTCAGAAGATGCAGGTCGCGGAGATGAGGATGTTGAGATGGATGTGTGGACATACCAGGAGTGATAAAATTATGAATGAGATAATTCGGGAGAAGTTAGTGGTGGCCCCTATGGCTGACAGGATGAGGGAAGCGAGATTGCGATAGTTTGGACATGTGCGGAGAAGTGTCGATGCTCCTGTGAGGAGGTGCGTGGTTGGATTTAGGGGTCATACGGAGGAGTAGAGGTAGACTGAAGAAGCATTAGGGGGAGGTGATCAGACAAGACATGGCGAAATTTGATCTCACCGAGGACATGACCTTAGATAGAAAAGAGTAGAGGTTATGTATTAAAGTAGCAGACTAATAGGTTAGTAGAGTTAGGTTGATGTCTGACTTTGGGGTGTAGCAGGGTAGTAAGACTGGTCGTGTCTTTATATAATATATTGTCATTACCTATCTTATATATATTAATTTTATCGTATTTACATACTATCATGTGTCTTTCCTTATTAGTCGTTCTTTCTTTTTTCTTTTCTTCTCCTTTCTCCCTTTTCCCCCACATCTAGTTTATTCTGCTTATGGGTTTTTGAGACGAGGGCTCCAAGGAAACCACCTCTCTACCTCTGTGAGGTAGTGTTAAGGTCTGCGTATATTTTACCCTCCCCAGATCCAACTTGTGGGATTTCACTGGGTATGTTGTTGTTGTTGTATTTGTTAGATTTTAAACAAAGATAAATTATGGGGTTAATTATGGGTTTCCATTTCTAGCTCTTATGTGGGTCGTAATTAGGGACAGAAATAGAAGAATATTTGAGAGGATTGAAAGTGATTTGTGTACATTTGAGGAATAACCTTTTGTTCTGATTTCTTTTTGGTGCACCATTATGATTCCAGTTTGTATAGATGATTGGATATCTTTAGTAGAAACTCATGTTTTGATGTAGTTCTCGACCTTTTGGTATACCTGTTGTATACGTGAGTTTTTTCCAATGTTAAATAAGATTACTTACCTTAGCCAAAAGAAAAAATCAAGTCAAACACTAAAGAAAACAAGAAGTCTTAATTGTTTACTATTTAGATCTAGGGACAACTTCATAATGATCATACATATTCAAAGTCAGACATCTTAATTTTAACAAAAAACGAACAGGTGTTTGATCTCCTTTATTGTTATAAAATTTTCAAGCAATTGGTTTCTCTATTGGGAGTCTTACTCATGTGATTGCTTCTGTAGGTTTCCAAGAAGAAAAGAATGCTGGAGAAACTGCTAAATTCATCTACAGAGATGAGAAAGTTTCAAGAGATGTACACAATTTATGCTTCTTTTAGATGCCTAACATTGACTGTTCTTAATACTATTCATCGTGGTAACAACTTCAAAATTTGTCTTGTAGGGAGTTCGAACAGCGTGCTCTTGATAAACTGGTTGCAATGGCATATGAAAAATATATGGTAATTTGAATCTTCTAAGCAATATTTATTCTTAAATTTTAGATTTACATCCTCGGAGAATGGGACAAAATGTAGCTAACTACTTATCTCTACTTGAGGGATCATAGTTCAGATATATTGCAATTTGTTTATTTGTGAACTTCCATTTCATATTACTGAATGATGATCAAGATTTCGTCATGTGAAATATGGTCAAACTATTATAACCAGGACAATTGTTTTCTATTCGATCCTTGCTGATCTTCTTCTTTCTTGTTTCTCCGGATAAAGGAGCTTGAACTGTTAATGTGTAATGGTAGCTTCAGTAATTTATACAGCTTTTGTGTCAACCTTGTGTCAGTTGCAATTTTCTCCTTAATCATTTCGTGTAGGACTTCTATTAAACTTATGCCTTTACTTTTCAACTAGTGTTAAAACCAAAGCTGATTGCCATGTTCATCTAGTTTTGATCCCCAAAAAGAAAACAGGAGGTTGCAGTTATAATTTTAAGTCTTGTAACTTCTTGTGCTCTACATGTATTATCATTGCGCAAGTTGATATTCTTGCAATGTGGTCAGTCTGTGTCTTCGCAGAAACCAGAATGTTTATTGCCTTTCTGCTTATTTTTATATTTCCTTCATTCTTGTTCTTCAAATAGTTATGTAGACATCAAGTAACTCTTCTGCTCATAGTATCATCGTTGATAGATATGCGCATTTATGTATATATTGCTGCATGATACTGTCTTCTTAAATCATGTAAGTTGAATCTTGAAGTTGTTGAATTGAAATGATTCTGCCTCGGCAGAGCTGTTGGGGTCCAAATGTTCATGGGATGAAGAGTGCTAGTGGGAAAATGGCCAAGCAAGCTGCCTTAGCTTTTGTCAAGCGAACTTTGCATCGATGCCAAGAATTTGAGGAGACGAGAAAGAGTTGTTTCAGTGATCCTTTATACAAGGATGTGTTCCTTTCTGGGATATGCCGCCTTACTGATGGACAAACAGATTCAAACACTGATGGCGAAGCTGGAAAATCTTATATCAGCACATCCGGCTGTTCAGGTGAAGCAAGAATTTCAGGTATTTATTAATGCTGAAGCAAGGTATGAGTATAACACTCTTAAATTCTTATTGTCTAATTTTGTAAGTCTCTTCTGCAGCTTTGGGTGCACAGCAAAGCCCATCACTAAACCAGGACATATCCTTTGAAGCCAATTTACTTTCTGAAGTAAGTAGGGTCAAGCGGAGGGAGTTGGATGATGTTCTTGGTACTACCAGTGGTATTTCTTCAGGCATAGGTGGTTCACTTTTAAGCAGTGCTAAAGGAAAGAGAAGTGAGAGAGATCGAGAAGGAAAAGGAAGTGGCAGAGAGGCATTATCCCGCAATGGAACAACCAAAACTGGTCGACTCGCCTCTTCCAATGTCAAGGGAGAAAGAAAGCCCAAGACAAAAGCTAAGCAGAAAACTGCTCAGTTATCGACCTCTGTCAATGGGCTTTTTGGCAGGATGTTGGAGCCTAAATTGCCAGGATCTTCAATAGCTAAATCAAGTGGTACAAGCGTCACTGGCACTGGAAATGATAAGACTGAGTGTGACCTGGAGGAACTAGAGGATCCCATTGACTTATCCGGCCTGCAACTCCCAGGAATGGATGTTTTAGGTGACCCTGACGATCTTGGTGGTCAGGGACAGGACATAGGCTCATGGTTGAACATTGATGATGACGGATTACAAGATCATGACTTCTTGGGCCTTGAGATTCCAATGGATGATTTGTCAGACTTGAATATGATGGTTTGAAGCTTCTTTTGCTGTATATTCCTGTTTATTACCTTTCACTGGAGAATTGTTGTCCAGAGATGACCACCAGTTACATGTGGGTTGTGTGACTTTGCAGTGCGTAATTAGGCCTGCATATTCTTTGGGATACCTGTGTACTGTTACATTTTTGAGTGAACCCTTAGAGGAGGAAGGGTTTTGTTCGTATAAGTTGATGACTTTGACTGTAAAGATCTTTTTGTACAATGGTCAACCAGTACCCTAGTCATAGTATCATAGAAGCACTGTACTTTGGATTTAGCAATACAGGTCAGGGAACGTCTTCTGTACATAGCTTTTGATTTTTCAATAAGATCACTTTTATAAGTCATCCCATTCTCTGTTTCCATTATTATAATGCTTGAATGAATGTCTGCCTGCTCTGTTTATTTGTCTTATTAAATGTCTACGGCTATCATAGTGTAACTGATGTCATGGTGACTATATCGGTCTTTGTATGATGCAGGAAGGTATTACAGTTCAGGTTTGTTTCTGCTTGTATGGTTAGCCGTTAAATGAACAGTGTTAGCTTTGGGAATGCTATGTGGTGACCTTTTTGTTCTTCATTAGTCTGATGAGCTGAACTTATGTTTATTATTTTGTAAAATATATCTCCCAACTCTGTGCATTTGGTTACATGTGATTGTAGTATGGTATTCTGTCTGGAATTGTCAACATTAAAACATCTTTAATCTTCGCAAACTATCATGGGAATGGGACATTGCTCATCGTGTTTGTACATCATTGTGTTTGGTTTAATTTAGCTGCGACTTGAAATATGATGACAGATTTAGTCTGCATTTGTTTGCTTTGACGGAACACTTGTTTACTCAAACCAGGATTCAAATTACATCAGCAGATGGAGGTATGGTTTCAGTCTATAGCCATTCTCTCTGATACTCTACGAATTGGGTATGTTCTGTTTAGAATTCTGTTTTGCATCCTCCTGAACATTCTGCATTATTTGCATTTTTTTCCGATGACAAGGGAAACCCCTGCCTCTACCCTTTGGGTGCGCAAAGGTTAAACCCCTCGAATAGCTCACAAACCACACAGGAGAGGTAAGCTGCATTAGGCAAGCCCAACGTGACGAGCTTGACCGAGAAGGGTTTCCCTTTGCTTTCACTTGCAAGGGGTTTTGAACTTGAAACCTTCAACATGGAAGTCCCAAGCCCAAACCACTGGGCCACCCCAAAGGATCATTCTGCATTATTTGCATTTGTTTGTGCACAATATGTGTTGCATATTTGTCCGGCTTTTAAGTGCTGTTGGATTAAACAATTGAAAATTGTGTCTTCTATTTGAGACCACTAACGAATCCCCATTCTTCAGTTTCCATTCTAATCTAAGAACATACACAAGTTGAAAATGAGGTGTCTAGGTCTTTTTTATACTTGGTGTAAACAGTAAAGGGATGTACTTAGAAGACCATGCTTTAATTTTTGATGTTTTAGATTCCGTGTAAGAAGAATCAGGATGGTAGGATCATCTGTGAGTGTCTTTTTGTAATTATGGATGATTTCCACAGTTTTGAAGTGGAGTGTTCAATTTAAAATTTAGATAGATACAAATCTGTTACCTTCTCAAAATAAATAAATAAATTCCAATAAATGTACTCCTGGTTAACTGCAAAATAATTTGCAGTAAATTACTTTGTACGATTATTAAATGTGTAATATCTGTGTAATATCTTTATATATTGTGTTGTTATTGTCTTGGCATTCATTTTGTTATTCTATTGCCTTTACAAATTATCATTTGCTTTCTATTCTAGTCATTTGGTTTCATATCTAGTATTTTCTACTTTTGGGGATGATATTTTTGAGATGAGGGTCTCTCGGCTCTACGTTGTACCCTCCCTAGACCCCACTTGTGGGATTTCACTGGGTATGCTGCTGTTGTTGTTTGTAATATCTGTGTAATAACCATTTCTCTGGTTCGATGGCAGTAAGCTCGTATTGATTAAGTTATTCTAGGGTGCCAGCTGTCTGTTGTGGATTTCTTTTGTCAGTCTCTAGCTATCCTCAGGATAAATTGTACTGTGTGATCTCAGGAAATTGACAGCCGTATTTTCTGATCTGTATTTGTTAACTTCATTTTTAAGAGGGCTATTATCTAAATTAAGTTTCAGATGGTCCCATACAGTCACTGGTCAAAATTTGCTAACTTTCTGAAGGCATGTGATGTTCATAGTAGCTCCCTCATTTTTGTCTGACTTCAAGAGGCCATGCTCCTATGTTATAACTAACTTGTTCTCGCATCTTAACAGCTGAATTTTTATTCTCCTTTTCCAGTCTCTTCTCAAATTTATTCTTTGTAAAATGGCTGGTTCCAGTAAGAAAAACTCAAGATTAGGAGAAGGAAAGCCATCCAGACCCAGCATAGCTGCACCAGGCTGACAGGGAGGTGAGGCGCTGGAGATAGCTCACTAGGATTTATATATGACTGCTGACTGTGAAATGTGGCCGTTACAGATGATTTTTCTGCTTGAGTTGTTGATTGAGTAGCAGTGAAGGTACTCTTGTTCCTCATGTTCTCATTTGTTTTGTACCGTCTTAGGTTGGTTTATTTTTCACTTGTTTTTCTGCTCTATGAGGAAGTAAATTTTAAGAAGTAGCAACTCATAGGTAGCTGAGGACTGTCTGCAAAATAATTTGCAGTAAATTACTTTGTACGATTTATTAAATGTGTAATATCTGTGGAATAACCATTTCTCTGGTTCGATGGCAGCAAGCCCGTATTGAATAAGTTATTCTAGGGTGCCAGCTATCTGTTGTGCATTTCTTTTGTCAATCTCTAGCTATCCTCGGGATAAATTATACCATGTGATATCAGGAAATTGACAGCCATATTTTCTGCTCTGTATTTGTTAACTTCATTTCTAAGTGGTCTGTTGTCTAAATTAAGTTTCAGATGTCTGTTGTCTAAATTAAGCTTCAGATGGTCCCATATAGTCACTGGTCAAAATTTGCTAACTTTCTGAAGGCATGTGATGTTCATATTAGTTGTGCCTCATTTTTGTCAGACTTACAGAGGCCATGCTCCTATATTATAACTAACTTGTTCTGGCTTCTGAACAGCTGAATTTTTATTCTCCTTTTCCAGTCTGTTCTCAAATTTATTCTCTGTAAAATGGCTGCAGAGTTCCAGTAAGAACAACTCAAGATTAGGAGAAGGAAAGCCATGAGGCACTGGAGATAACCCACTATGATTTCTATTTGACTGCTGACTGTGAAATGTAGCCATTACAGATGGTTTTGTTGGTTGAATTATTGATTGAGTAGCAGTGAAGGTACTCTTGTTCCTCATGTTCTCATTTGTTTTGTATTGTCTTAGGTTGGTTAATTTTTCACTTGTTTTTCTGCTCTATGAAGAAGTTTGTTTTAAGAAGCAGCAACTTGTAGGTAACTGAGGACTGTTTGCTTCAGCTTGCAGTGCAAAGGATGGAAAGCTCTTGCTTCAAAGTCTTAGGCCCAGCTCTTCTAGTCAGAGAAGAGTTCAGTTGTGAACCTATGCACTCCTGTCCTCCTGCTGTTTCAATCGCAATAAAGTATCGTGTGATTCTTTCTATCCCTCGTGGAAACACCATGATGAGTCGTGAAAATATGACTCTTGTGATGCTTTAAACATAGGATTTTTGGGAGTTCTCAAGCAATTTTGTGGGTTTGATGTTTTGTTTTGTGTTGAGTTGCAGGAAAATGGAGAAGGCATGGAAATTCGGGCAATGTGCAGGAAAGAGCTCAAGTGTGCCCATACGGGAACCACCACGGGCCGTGCAATGCCAAGGGACCGTGTGAAGTGCCTAGAACTGGCAGGATACAAAATTGAGCAGCAAAGGAGCCAAGTGAAGCACCACGGGCGCCCTCGTGGACCGTGAAGCTCTAAACGACTCGTGATGACCTCTCGTGATCCCACACTTGGGTTTGTGCAGATGCGATGGAACAATATGGACCAAGGTTGGTTCCATGGGCCCCTTGCATGGACCGTGGAACCGTGTACGGATCGTTGGTCTACCGTGAAGTTGATGTGACTTTGGGAAATCGCCGTCCTAAATCAATAAAACCATGCAAGTGTGAATTAACGTGACCCTTCACGGGCCGTGGACCACAGGTTCGTGGAGTTGAGGCAGTGTTTGGCAGTGAGGAAATTCTTTAAGGCAAGCACGGCCCGTGAACCTCACCATGGTTCGTGCTGGCCAATCGTGGAAAGGGAGCATGGACTTGAAGCCTAAGTGAAGGATCAGACGGTCCGTGCACTGTGTCATGAGCCATACAAACGGTTGTGATCTATGCCGATGTCTATTTTTCTATTTTAAGTTGGATTAGGTTTTTCCATGTATATATAAGACTTCTATATTCCGTTTTTACTTGCTATTAATTGCTGGAGACTAGAAACGATGAGAGAACACTATTTCACACATATTTTCATTGAGATTTCGGATTTTTGATCTTCTTTTTGAGATTTTAATTCGTGGATTTCTTCTTGATTTTCTCATCTTGTTGTGGGGTTGTCTACATTGAATATTATACGCTAAACCCTCAACTAGGGTTATGAGAACCATGACAATTCAATAAGGTAGCCAAATTTGAGTTGAATTTCGGGGTTGGTCATTACATAAATTGTATCATTCTTCACTTTAATTTCTTTTTTAATGAGTTGACGCATTGAGGGTATGTCTGTATTCCTTGCTTGCTCAGCAGGGGGGTGGGTGTAATGATTAGGAAAAAGGCTTTACAACAGAAATTCAAAGTTAATAACCTAGTCTTAGTACTTGAGATTGAAAGGTGAAAATATTCTGGGATTCGTAGTAAGGGTTAGGAATGTATGTTTTGAGACGGGAGGTGAGGAACAAAATGCATCTAAGAAGGATCGGGAGGTGAATTAGGTGTTAGTTAACTTACTTGATGTTGTATGCATAATTATGAACGGGTTCATTAATCGAATTTGGCTATCGAGTTTAGCGTAATAGGGAACACAATCCTAACATATAATTAATTGATTGAAATCCAATAGTTATCAAGTTCTTCTAGTATTTATTTACTCACTTTTCAAATTTTCATCCTCAAACCCCCCATTTACTTTATGCACTCTTGTTTTCGAGAAGTGGATATTACATCTGAAAACGGTAGATATATTTTCACACACCCAAAGCAAGGGTGAAACACTTATTCCCTACGACCTCGAGTTAATAAAGTCAATCTACAAAATGAATGCCTAAGACTGAGTAGCACAGAGACAGAGAGAGTTGGTTGTGAATGTTGGAACTGGAGGAAATGACGGTCTGGGTTTGAATGATCTTGCTAGTGATGGGATGCCACCTGCACAACCACTTCAGCATGACCCTGTATTGAGACCGCACGTTCCCCAACAGCCACAACAGTGCATGATGATGATGATGATAATGCTGGGGCTACAGGAGCAATACTCCTTCCCCCGCTGCCTGCAGGTGTCAAGTTTACCATCACTAGTAGTATGCTTCATATGCTCACTTTGAAATGGTTGTTCAGCGGAGTGGCAATTGAGGATGCAGATCAGCATGTAATGAACTTTGTGGCTATATGCCAATCGTCCGAAATTTTGAGGGTCAGCCAACAAGCTATCATGTTAGGTTATTCCCATTGTCTCTGATTGGCGAGGCAACAAAGTTGCTAAATGGGCTTCTTCATGATTCCATTCGCACTTGGGAGAGTTAAAAGAGGCTTTCTTGGAAAGATTCTTCCCTGTATCTAGGAAGTTAAAAATTAAAGATAGCCTGGGTCCCATAAGCAGCTGTCGGCCGAAGCATTATAAGAGATATGGGAGAGATTTAGGCAAAAGATTAAACAGTGTCCCAACCACAACCTCAGTGATGAGCACTTGAAACAAGTCTTCTACAGGTCCTGCAACTTTGTGACCAAACCTATAATTGATGCAGCATGTGGGGAATCCTACATGGCTAGTACATTTCTGGACATTATCGTAATTTTGGATCAGGTATCTAAGAACAATAAAGCATAGTACACCAGAGATGAAGATTGTTCTGGGTTCATTTTTGAGATGATTGCAGAGCAAAAGAAGAAAGAGGAAGAGCGAGACCAAGATATGGCTCATATGTGGACACAAATAGACTTGCTGATGAAGAGGCTGTTAGGTGGAGGGTTAGAAAAGG
Organism: Solanum clarkiae; assembly: GCA_011800125.2. Taxonomy (NCBI): domain Eukaryota; kingdom Viridiplantae; phylum Streptophyta; class Magnoliopsida; order Solanales; family Solanaceae; genus Solanum; species Solanum clarkiae. The sequence goes on from JAABOM020130064.1 coordinate 32,624, forward strand.
TTAAAGCTGTGGACACCTTGCCTAGGTATGATGAGCCAGGTTTTTACTTCGATAAGGAGGCTAACTTTTTGCAGCCAGGGGGGTTTCCGAACATACAACTCTGGACACCAAGGTCGGAACTATGGTCGCGATAATTACTATGACAGGGCTGGAACCTATGACCAAGGAAGCTGGCAAAACAAAGATAGCTATAGGAGTGACCGGATAGGGGTGTATATGATATGCCCAAATTTACACTCCAAAAGGAATAGTAAGACGGTCATTGATAAAATATAGAACTCAACAAGAGTTAAGGTCGATCCCACAAGAAATGCGTGAGAATATATCTATTAGCACCCATTTTCAGTTGTAAAATCTACTTCCTGGAAAGAAGAGAAGATAAACTAAATGGGGGGTTTGAGGATGAGAACTTGTAAAGTTAAGTAAAATACTAAAAGGAATTTGATAACTGCTGGATTTCAAACAATTGATTATATGCTAGGATTAGGTTCTCCACGACGCTCAACTTGATAGCCAAATTTGATTGATGAACCTACTCATGATTATGCGTACAAGATCAAGCAAGTTGGTTAACACTTAATTCACCTCCCGATCCTTCTTAGATGCATTTCATTTCTCACCTTCCGGTCTTGGAACATATATTGCTAACCCTTGCTATGGATCGTAGAGTACCCTGACCTTCCGGTCTCAAGTACTTGAACTAGGTTTTTAACCTTGTATTTTGTTGTAAAGTTCTTTTCCTAATCACTACACCCCTCCCGGGCAAGCAATGAATACAGACATACCCTCAATGTGTCGACTCAATGAGAAAGAAAGAAATTAAAGTGAAGAACTATACAATGTATGCAATAACCAATCTTGAAATTCAACTCAAACTTGTCTACTTAATTGAATTGTCATGGTTCTGATAACCCTAGTTATGGGTTTAGCCTATCATATTCAATGTAAATAACCCATAATAAGATAAAAAAATCATGATGGAAAACTTACAATTGATAATAGAAGTAATCCACGTATTAATGTCTTGAAGAGACGATCAACAAATCCGAATTCTTAATGTAAATATGCGTAAAATAGCATTCTCTCCTTGTTTCTAGTCTCCAACAACCAATGGTAAATAAAAAACAGAATATAAAAGTCTTATATATACATGAAAAGACCTAATCCAACTTAAAATAGGAAAATAGAGGTTGACATAGACCACAACCGTCTGCACGGCTTGTGAAGCTTTGCACAAATCGTGAAAACGGTCCGTGATCCTCCACTTGGGCTTAACTCTTGGGCTCCCTTCTACGCTTGGTCATCACGAGCTGTGGTGAGGTTCACGGTCCGTGCAAACAGTTCGTGACCTTACCTCACTATGACTCTCTTCACGATCCATGGATGGTCCACATCCCGTAGAGGGTCACATGGATTCACACTTGCATAGTTTTATTGATTTTTGATGGTGATTTTCTGAAGCCACGTCAACTTCACGGTATGCCTATGATCCGTACACGGTTCCATGGTCTGTGCAACCGGCCCGTGGAACCAGCGTTGCTCCTTTAGGTCCCATGCTTGTCCACACGCCCAAGTTAGGGACCACGACGGGTCGTTCAATGCTCCATGGTCCATGAGAGCGCTTGTGGTGCCTCACTTCGTCCATTTTTGCTCAAAAGCACCCCAAGTCGGGATCAAGACAACCTCCTACGATTCATGTGGTGCTGTATGGGTCGTGGTGGTATCTGTATGTAAGCATTTGGGCTGTTTCAATCCTTTTCTTGCATTTTGCCTAAATTTCCATGCCTTGTCCATTTTCCTACATATTAACACAAAACAAAACATCAAACCCACAAAATTGCTTTAGAACCTACAAAAATCCTATTTTTAAAATGTCATAAGAGTCATATTTTTACGACTCATCAACACCCTCAACTTAGAATCATTGTTTGTCCTCAAGCAATGACTAATACAAACAAAACAAAGCGTAAATATAAGTGCTCAATTGGAATCATACAATAACCCCTCAGTAATAACACTATGCCCAAGAAGTAAGCTTAAAATGTACTTGCACCTAAACAGACCCACACAGATCAAGCTAAGCATCATACCATGTGCAGTTACCCCTAATAAGCTCAAGAAAAAAAAGGTGAACTAGTCATATAAGCAACCAAATAGTGCAAGGATAGTGCCCTCACTACAATGAAGTCTCAAACACTGGATATGAATGCAAAATAGAGACTAGAATGTAGATACTCACTCTCACAAGAAGATTTTCAACTGACACACAAGTATAGACCATATGCTTGCCCCTATTTTCACCACCTTGACTCTTGAATGCCCTTTTTAGGATCACTTTAGGACTTTTGTAGCTTGTAACGTTGGCTCGGGCTAGGGTGAGGTACATTTAGGATCAAAGTGACTAAAATTTTCCTCTCCAAAGCACTACTTTGGCTTAGCCATCTACTTACGCCTCCAAACTCCTGTTTCCCCTATTTTGCTTTCTTTGCCACTGGGGACGATTTCAATTTTCATTCATTTAATATATTTTTTTTCTTTTTCCCTCTTTTGTTTTACTTATGCTCACACACCCAAACTTTCCTTCTCCTCTCCTCAACTCTTTTTCACTTTTAACTTTTCTACTTTTCCTTACAGTAGCCACCCTTAACTTAGGCTTTTAGCTTGAGCTGAGGTACACAGTGTCTCTTTTTTCAAAAGACCAGGGCCAGCATAAGCTGCCCTCAACTTAGGCTTTTAGCCTGGGTTGAAGTTCACAATGTCTTTGGAGAGACTAGGGCCAAAATAAAGATCTGCAGATAGATAAGGAAGGTGAGTTGGGTGATTACAAAGAAAAGGTCTATTCAGGCTCAACTTTTGGTTAAAGTGGACTATTTTGTTTGGTTGGTCAATTCTTAGGCTAAGTGACTTTTCAAAAAAAAAAAAAGACCTATGATCCTATTCTAATCTGATCACTCGATTGGTTTAGTAGGACTAACTGGGCAAGTTCTACTTTACATGTGCATTAGTCAAATTAGACAAATAAGCTCACACACACATGACACATATCCTACATTATTCAGTACTATCCAATATAGTCATACTTCATTCATCAAGATGCTAACTACACAATGTATATAATGCTTTACAAGGATCACATGAGTTAGACAGGATGGAATGCATATACAAACAAGCTCTTTGAACAATTTTTAAAGTTGAGGTATTTTTCACAAAAGTCATGGGTTACTATAGATTCCTAGCAATACCTATCTTTACACAAATAAACAACCTAAACATGCCAGTTTTACTAGATAGTACATTTGAGAGAAAAGAAACATGACAAGAAAAACTCCTAAGCGACAGGATGCCCTACCCTCTACAAAAAGAAAGTGCAGTGCCCTCACTGCACTACAACTAGAAAATAAAGAACAACAGAGAGAGGAACATACCTGGGATGCCCTAGGCATCAGTTGGTCCATCAGGGTTGGACCCTCCAGCAGGGTCCCTATCATCAAATATCGTGTAGGGTCCAAAAGTGTTCCCAAAAGCTCCTACCTTTGCTATCTCTCTCGCAAGCCTTTCCCTTTCCTCTTGTTCAGCGGATGTCCTTTGCTGGGCTCTTATGGCCTCCGCAACTACTTTTCCTTAGTTATTTTTTCATCAGATGGAGGGCTAACCCTTTGGATCTTATCCTTGCACTTAGGCTCGGCGGTAGGCGGCATCAGTGCGACAGGTGGGGCAGGTGGAACCCCCTATGTTGCACCTAGAGATGGTGCCACCGTCGGAGCATTGAAAAGATGCATCAAAGTTCCAGAAGTTCAGTCGATGTAATGCGATTGTACCGGGCAATCAATAGGGCTTTTTGTTTCTTCATTTCTGTAACTGTTTGCACAATATCTGTAACCTCTAATCCCGACAGACTTCCAAACATATTATTGAAGTATCCCGCCAAGGTATTGACCTAGCTCTGGAGAGTAGAAATCTGGCCCCTACGCTCAGTCCTGAGACACTTCTTAACCTGGTGCACATATGATTGGACCACCTAGGGCATTTGATCCACAACGGCTCGTATTTGTCGCTGACCTGTCACCAGCATGGATAGTAATTCGTAGAGGATATACGCATACATTCGTTGCTCTTGCTGCATAGGAGGTAGTGCACCACTGCCCTCGGGCTGCTCAGAAGCCTCGCCTGAAGTTGGGGCAGTGGCGAACCCCTCGAATGGCAATGACTACTGGGGGCTGCATGGGGAAACATGGCTAGATCGACTATCCATTGTGTTTTCACCCAGAATAGTTGGTTGTTAACTTTTTTAATCAAGCCAATGTTGGCCACCTTTGTTGGATAAATCTTGCAGTCTAGATACCTGGTCGCAGGGACATGACTTTATCGGCATAGAGCTTTAATCAGGCATGGGAAAGGTAGCCCGACCTTTTCATGCAGTTCCTGATCCTGTATGTTAGTGGCAATGATATGACCCACGTTTACCTTGTATCGGGCCATAAGGCAAGCAACCAAAGAGGCCTGCGATGGTTGGAGTGTGTTGTCATTCCTGGTGGGCTGTAGTCTGGAGTGTACCACCGCCCACCAAAATTTGGCAATGAATGTAAGAGAAGCCTTAGTGTCCGGGATCCTTGGGCCGGTGACCCAAGCTGCGTCAGTGCCTTACAGAGCTATCCTTTTTCTCTATCCATGATAATACAACAGCCCTGGAGGTAAGGTCAGACATCCTTTCTCCATCGGTGACCTGCTGGTGTGTCCCTGCAAAAAAGTTGTTGGGTAGGGCCATGAAGAAATCTGTTTATAGTATCCTCAAAGATGTTTACTTAAGAACCACACACTTCTACCTGCTCTAATAGAGCCAACTTAAGGGACAACTCCCGTTTTAATTTTTGGGATCCTCCGCCAATAGAGTTCCACAAAATGGTGGCATAGCATGAGTGGAATTCCTGAATGATCGCAGACCCATAATGGCCGGGGGCCAGTGCCATCTATCCAAATTGGTGGAACTCAAAAAATTCTTTAATGTTCGAGACCCCATCAAGAGATTCTGTCACAACACGGACCTCTGGCATAATGGCCTTGCGCTAATAGCCCCCTAACCCATTTGTTAGCCCTTGAGTGAATATTGTTTGGCCCCCGGGACTGTCTATCAGGCTCTGAGAAAATCAACAACCACCCAAGCTATTTCAAACTCAGTGATTTGGGAGGCAGCAAAGTGGATAGCCTCATCATCACTAGCTCGAAGATGGATCTCACCGAGCGGTTCACCTTTACTTTGCATGTTACCCTCTGGGATGTCTCCAGTCGCCTTCTGCTTCTGCTCTGACACAACGTCCTCTTCCTTACCTCCATCAGAAAGAGCCCCCTTTTCAGACTGGGAGGCTAAGGCTTGGCTCGCTGCATGAGCCCTCGTGGTGTGAGGAGAGCAAGGAGAGACATTTCCTATAAACTGGACTTCGGACCCTCCTGAGAAATCATCACCCGAGTCACTACCTGTCCGATGGTGAGAAGATACTGTAGGAGAATCATGAAGGCGTGACCCTAACTCCTCCCTAGTTGCGCTAACTTTCAACATGATCCCATAATACCTGCAAGAAACAAAAACAAAGAACAACGATTAAAAAACCATGAACTTGCAAGATGATGCACTATCGAGTACTTAGATTTCCCTTGTACCAGAAAAGAGACAATAACCCTTTAGAGTAGCGTCACCCGGTCTATCATAGGGAAATTGCACTAAATTTGACCATGGACACTCAAGTACACACAAAGTGGGTGTAAACAACCAAGTTGAGTGAACAGGGCAGCTGGACGGGACCCCTTATTAGACCGTGCAACGTTGCACGGACCGTGCGAAAGTCCGTGGAGTTGGGCTTAGGTTGGATGTTCAAAGGGCACACCTACAGGGAACCCCTGTACGCACCATGTAAAAGTTACATGGACTGTATAAGGTCCCGTAGAGGTGTACGTCAATGTTGCTTGGATGGCCTGTTCACGACATAGCTCACATGGACTGTACAACGATCCATAGATCGTGCAAGGTTCTGTGAAAGGTTCCTCTACCACGCAACGGTCAAGGGCTCAAACACGGGACCCTTTATGGCCCATCTAAGGTCACACAGATGGTGAAGGGCTCTGTGGTGAGCCACCTTCGATGATTTCCAAACTACAACCCCCATATCCGACAAATTATGTATTTTACACTACTCAATCGCCAACCCAACAACAAAATAGCATCACAAATGCAGTTTTACAATGATTTACCACAAACAATCACCAAAATCTCAACTCCCATTAACAAAGCTTAAAGCACTCAATAATGGTGGTATTTAACTTCACAACGCAACAACCAACAAGATTTAACATGTGTTAGCATATTCTAACTATCAAGCAAGAAACTTCTAGCAAGATTAAGCACATGCAACTCTAAAATCCACATAAAAAAAGAACATGAATGCTTACTTGGTGACAATGATGTCGGTGTGAAAATTCTTAGAAAATCATAAACCCCAAACTAAGTATGTTGCTACGAATTATGAAATTGACAAGCCTTTCGTGATTTGGGAGAAAGAATTTGGTAGATTTAGGAGGAAGAGGCGTGAGAGAGGAGAGATAAATGGGAGAAAATAGTAGGGGGGATTGTTATTTTCATGATTAATAGGTCAATTGTGACCTAGGTCAAATCTGGTCACCCTGCACCTTCTCTCACAGATGGATTTATGGCCCGTGGAGTGTTCCACAGTCTGTTTAAATTGTCCGTATGCCTATCCTTGAGGGTTGTAGGTACTTACCTGGTCCACACGACCTACGCGGCTTGTGAAAGCCTACACGGTCTATGGTAGGGATCGTGGGCTTATCCTATGGTGCTGTGCTCAGTGCTCTCTTTCCACGACCGTTGGATGGTTTGTGTCATGCTCCATGGTCTGTGCAAATGAATGTGGTGCTTGACTTGCCCCAGTTTCACCCTCTGCTTTTCATTGCATCCTTTACCTTGCGCAAGTTTATGAAAGCCTAAATCAACACCTGTACATACCTGCATCTACAAAGCCAAGACTTATGGTATAATTTTTTTAAAAAAATTACAATGCATGGGTTGCCTCCCATGAAACGCTTGATGCAACATGCGACACGATGCAGCTGCATTGATTACTCAGACTTTATCAAGCTACATTTCCTCCACTGTGGAGATTTCACCTACGACACCTAAGTATTGCTCACCCTCTGTCCATTCGCTTTGAATCTACGCCTTTCTTCGGCCTCTAGTTCTATTGCACCATATGGGTATACTCGTGCAATTGTGAAAGGACCAGACGGCCTAGATTTATGCTTAACTGGGAACAACCTCAACCTAGAGTTATATAACAGAACCCTATCGTCAATACTGAAACTTTGTCGTGCAATGTGTTTGTAATGCTGAAACTTTATCCAATCCTTGTATAGTGCTGTACTTTCATAAGCAAGAAGGCAAAACTCATCCAACTTATTGAGTAGGTCTAGTCTCAGGTCAGTGGCCTCACTCTAACTCAGGTTTAACCTTTTTAGAGCCCAGAGTGCCTTGTGTCCTAAGTCCACAGGTAGATGAAAGGCCTTACCAAACACCAATTGATGTGGGGACATGCCAATAGGAGTCTTATAGGCCGTCTGATAAGCCCACATTTCATCATCCAGTTTTCGCTCCCAATCTGTTTTAGTAGCATTTACTGACTTGGTCAGGATCTCCTTGATCTCTCTATTTGAAACCTCAGATTGCCCACTTGTTTGCAGATGATAGGGTGGGGCTACTTGTGCTGTCATACTCCATACTTGGTTAACACAGTGCGGAAAATCCTATTATAGAAGTGAGAAACCCCATCACTGATGATAGTTTTGGGTGTCCCAAATCTGGATAAGATGTTCTGCCTTAGAAATCTAGCAACAGTTTTGCTCTCATTATCTAGCAATGAAACGGCTTCCACCCACTTAGAGACATAGTCCACTGCTACCGAGATGTATTTCATTCCATAAGAGCTTACAAATGGGCCCATAAAATTGATTCTCCAGACGTCAAACATTTCCACTTCAAGAATTGGAGACATGGGCAGCTCTTGATGCCTAAAGATGTTTTTCTATCGTAGGTATTGATCATAGCTTTGCGCCAATCATGGACATCTTTATAGATAGTGGGCCAGTAGTACCCACATTCTAGAACTTTTTTGCTATTCTGGTGCTACCATGATGGCCCCCACAGGAGAGGAGTGATAGGACTCTAGGATGCTCATCATCTCTGCCTATGGTATGCACCGCCCAATGACCCCATCAACATATAGTCTGAACAAGAATGGTTCATCCCAAAAGTACCTACACACCTCATGAAGAAACTTCTTCCTTTGGTAGAAGGTTAGACCATCAGGCATAATATCACTAACTAGATAATTAGAAAAGTCAGCGAACCTAGGAATTAAGTCAACAGAAGCGGCCAATACCTATTCATTGGGAAATGAATCATCGATGTCTAACAAATCATTACCTCTGGACTCATCCTCCAATCTGGATAAGTGGTCTGCCACCTGGTTTTCGCTTTCTTTCCTGTCTTGGACTTCAAAGTCTAACTCTTGCAGCAGGAGAACCTATCTGATCAACCTGGGCTTAGCATCTTTCTTAGCCATCAGGTATCTCAACGATGCATGGTCTGTGTGTACAATCACCTTTGTGCCTAGAAGGTAAGCCCGAAACTTATCAAAAGCGTACACAATAGCCAGTAATTCCTGCTCAGTCACTGCGTACACCATAACCAGTAATTCCTGTTCAGTCACTTTATAGCTACTTTGGGCTTCATTCAGAGTCTTGCTGGCATAGCATATAGATGAAGGATCTTGTTATGCTTTTGGCCGAGCACAACACCCACAACAATCCCATTAGCATCACGCATAACCTCAAATAGGGCTGACCAGTTAGGCGCAACTACCACAAATGCAAAGATCAATTTTGCCTTCAGGGTAACAAAGGCCTGTAAGTAGGTGTCATCAAAGTAGAACTTGACGGCTATCTCAAATAACTTGTACAAGGAGTACGCAATTTTGGAGAAATCTTTTATAAATCGACGGTCGAAACCTGAATTCCCTAAGAAACTTCGGACCCCCTTCACGGAGATGGAGGTGGCAATTTCTCAATGACCTTAATCTTGGCTTTGTTTACCTCTATTCCTCTGTTAGAGATCTTATGGCCAAGGACTATCCCCTCCTTAACTATAAAATGACACTTCTCCCCATTTAGGACAAAATTTGCCTCCTTACAGCACCGTAGGGCCCTGCTAAGATTGAACAAACAATTGTCAAAATAATAACCCACTAAAAAGAAGTCATCCACAAATATCTCAAGGGTTTCTAAGATCATTTTGGAGAAGATCGATATCATACACTGTTGAAAGGTAGTCGGAGCATTGCACAGGCATCCGCCCCAAGGCAAAAGTTCCATACGGATAAGTGAATGTACTCTTTTTTCCTGATCCTTTGGTACTATTGATATTTGATTGTAGCCTGAATACCCGTCTAAGAAACAGCCATCCTCAACCTGCCAGCCTGTCCAACATTTGGTCCATAAAGGACTTGGGAAAATGATCCTTCAAGGTCCATCTATTCAACTTCCTGTAATCCATGCATACCCCCATCTGGTGACTGGTCAAAGGGGGCTAGCTTATTCTTGTTGTATGCCACCATTTTTGGGGACACATTCCATTGGGTTGACCCACCTGCTGTCAGATATTGGGTATATAACCCTAACATCTAGCCACTTTATTATTTCTTTCTTCACCACCTCTTACATAAGTGGGTTAACCCTGCACTGATGCTAAATGCTTGGAACCAATGTCCTCTGACTTAATTTTATGCATGCATATCCCTAGAGGAGTCCTGATAATATCAGCTATGGTCCAGCCAATGGCCCTTTTGAACTTTTGGAGGACCCCCAACAATGGTATAACCTGTTTCGCCAGAAGATCTGCAACCGCAATAACAGTAAGAGTGATATTAGTACCCAAAAAGGCATACCTTAGGTGTTGTTGCAACTCCTTGAGCACCACAACATGGGGCTCCTCAATGGACGATTTGGTCGGCAGAGTTGGGCTATTCGCAAAGGGTTTGGTTCTCATACTATGAAATGCATGCACAATGTTCTCATACCCTTTAATTCCATCATCAGATAAGTTCATTATCACCACTGCAAATGACTTTACACCCATCTTTTCCCTTATAGGGACCTCAGAAACGCATGCAACCTCGACATCCACAATTGACATCACTGCCACCTCTTTGGGTCTTTTCATGGAGGCACATACATTAAACTTTACCTCTTTAGCATTTCAGAGAAATGTCAGCTCCCCATGCTCCACATTGACCAATGCTCTGCCAGTGGATAGAAATGGTCTCCTAAGAATGATGGGAACTTTAAAGTCCACCTGAAACTCTAGAATAACAAAGTCCACTGGGAAGATGAACTTGTCCACTCGGACCAGCACGTCCCACAGAATCCTCATGGGTATCTTCACTGACCTGTCTACTATTAGTAACAACATAGTCGTGGGTGTGGGGGCTCCTAAGGCCAGTTGCTTGTAGGCTGCTAGCGACATTAGATAAATGCTAGCACTCAAGTCACATATAGCCCGTGCAAAGTCATAGGCTCCAATAGTGCATGTGATAGTGAAAACTCCTGTATCTTCCTTCTTTTTGACTAGTAACCTTGTAACAATAGCTCTATAATGATGATCATTATCTACTAGCTCAAATATGAATGAACCTGGAAATAATGATGATCATCACTACAACGCTATTATTACAAGGTCGCTCGTTGAAAAGAAGGAAGATTCAGGAGCTTTCACTATCCCGCACACTATTGAAGCCTATGACTTTTCACGGTCTCTATGTGACTTGAGAGCTAGCATTTATCTTATACCGCTAGCATTCTACAAGAAACTAGGCTTAGAAGCCTCCACACCCACGATTGTGCGGTTATTAATGGTAGATAGGTCAGTGAAGAGACCGGTGGGAATTCTGTGTGATGTGCTAGTGGCAAGTTCATCTTCCTAGTAGACTTCATTATTCTAGACTGTTAGGTAGACTTTGAATTTCCCATCATTCTTGGGAGACCGTTTCTGGCCACTAGCAGAGCATTGGTCAATGTGTAGTGTGGGGAATTGACATTCCACTTACTTAACACTAAGGAGGTAAAGTTTAATGTGTGTGCCTATATAAAGAGGTCCAAAGATATAACAACAATGCCAATTATGGATGTCGAGGAAGCATACCTATCAGAGGTCCCTATAGAGGAAAGGAGTAAAGTCATTGGCAGCAGTGATAATGAACTTCTCTGATGATGGAATTGAAGGGTGTGAGAACATTGTGCATGCATTTCATGGTATGGGAACCAAACCCTTTGCCCCAATAAGTTGGACTTGGGACTTTCAGAATAGGCCAACTCCGACGGCCAAACTATTTATTGAGGAGCCCCTTGATGTGGAGCTCAAGGAACTATGACAACACCTGAGGTATGCATTTTTTGGTACTAATAACACTCTTCTTGTTATTTTGGCAGCAGAGCTTCTGGCGGAACAAGTTACAACATTGCTTAGGGTCCTCCAAAAGTTCAAGAGGTGCATTGGCTGGACCATAGTTGATATTTTTGGGATTCCTCCAGGGATATGCACACATAAAATTAAGTTGGAGGAAATTGGTTCCAAGCATTGAGCATCAACATAGGCTTAACCCACCTATGCAGAGGTGGTGAAGAAGGAAATAATAAAGTGGTTGTATGCTGGGGTTATATACCTATTCTTTGACAGTAGGTAGGTCAACCCAGTGCAACGTGTCCCCAAGAAAGGTGGTATGACCATGGTGGAAAATGGCAAGAATGAGCTAGTCCCATTTCGACCAGTCACCGGATGGCGGATATGCATAGATTACAGGAAATTGAACAAATGGACCTTGAAAGATCATTTTCCCATGCCTTTTATGGACCAAATGTTGGACAATCTGTCAGGTCAAGGGTGGTATTGTTTCTTAGATGAGTACTCAGACTACAATCAAATATTAATAATACTAGAGGTTCAGGAAAATACTACATTCACTTATCCATATGGAACTTTTTCCTTCAAACAGATGCCCTTTGGACTGTGCAATGCTCCGGCCATCTTTCAGCAGTATATGATGTCGATCTTCTCCGACATGATCAAAGACACCCTTGAAGTATTTATGGATGACTTCTCTGTAGTGGATGATTCTTTTGATGATTGTTTCTCAATCTTAGCAGGGTCCTACAACGTTGCAAGGAGGCAATTTTGGTCCTACAAGTGTCACTTCATGGTCATGGAGGGGATAGTCCTTGGCCATAAGATCTCTGACAAGGGAATAGAGATAGACAAGGCAAAGTTTGAGGTTATTGAGAAATTGCCACCTCCATCTCCGTGAAGGGGGTCCGAAGTTTCCTAGAACATGTGGGTTCCACCGTTGGTTTATAAAAGATTTCTCCAAAATTCTGCACCCGCTATGCAAGTTATTGAAGAAAGACACCAATTTTCACTTCGATGTCACCGTCTTACATGCCTTTGCTATGTTGAAGGCCAAACTGATCTCTACACCTGTGGTATTTGTGCCTGATTGGTAAGCCTCATTTGAGTTTATGTGCGATGTCAGTGGGATTGTTGTGGGTGTTGTGCTGGATCAGAAGCGCAACAAGATCCTTCATCAAATATACTACGCTAGCAAGACTCTGAATGAAGTCCAAAGGAACTATACAATGAGTGAATAGGAATTACTGACTATGGTGTATTCTTTTGATAAGTTTAGGGCTTACCTTTTAGGAATAAAGGTGATTGTACATACGGACTATGCAACTTTGAGATACCTGATGGCTAAAAAAGATGCTAAGCCTAGGCTGATCAGACGTATTTTTCTGCTGCAAGAGTTTGACTTTGAAGTCCAAGTCAGGAAAGGAAGTGAGAACTAGGTAGCAAACCACTTGTCCAGATTGGAGGATGAGTCCAAAGGTAATCATTTGTTAGACATTGATGATTTATTTCCCACTAAAAAGGTATTAGCCGTGTCTGTTGACTTAATTCCTTGGTTTGCCGACTTTGCTAATTATTTGGTTAGTGATATTATGCTTGAGGGCCTTACCTTCCACCAGAGGAAGAAATTTCTTCATGATGTGCGAAAGTACTTCTGGGATGAACGATTCTTGTTCAGACTATGTGCTGATGAGGTCATTAGGCAGTGCATATCAGAGGAAAAAATGATGGGCATCCTAGAGGCCTGTCACTCCTCTCCAAGGGGGACCATCATGGTGGTGCCAGAACAACAAAGAGAATCCTACAGTGTGAGATAAACCTGCAGTGTGGGTACTATTGACCCACTATCTATAATAACTCCCATGACTTGTCGCAAAGTGGGGATCAATGCCAGCAACAGGAAAACATCTCTAGGTGTCTAGAGTTGCCCATGTCCCCAATTCTTGAAGTAGAAATGTTTGACATCTAGGGAATCGATTTTATTGGCCCATTTGTGAGCTCTTATGGCGTGACATACATCTTGGTAACAATGTACTACGTCTCCAAGTGGGTGGAAGCTGTTGCTTTTTCAGGTCATGAGAGCAAAAGTTTTGCCAGCTTTCTAAGGCAAAACATCTTCTCCAGATTTAGGACAACCAAAACTATCATAAGTGATGTTCTCACTTCTATAACAAGAAATTTAGCGTTGACTTGACCAAGTATACGACAACACAAGGTGGCCTCGCCCTATCATCCGCAAACAAGTGGGCAATCTAAGGTCTCAAATAGAGATTCAGGAGATCCTGACCAGGACAGTCAATGCTACTAGAATAGATTAGGCCTGAAAACTAGATGATGCACTGTGGGCTTATCGGATGGCTCATAAGACTCCTATTGGTATGTCCCCATATCAATTGGTGTTTGGTAAGGCCTGTTTTTTACTTGTGAAGTTGGAACACAAGACACTCTAGGCTCTGAAAAGGTTGAACTTGAGTTGGAGTGAGGCCACTAACTTGAGACTAGACCAATTCAATGAGTTGGATGAGTTTCACCCTCGTGATTATGAAAGTGCAGTATTGTACAAGGATCGGATGAATTTTCAGCATGACAAACATATCGCACAACAAGGTTTCAGTGTTAGTGACAGGGTTTTGTTATACAACTCCGGGTTGAGGCAGTTCCCAGGTGAAGCTTAAATCTAGGTGGTCTGGTCTTTCACAATTGCACAAGTATACCCACATGGTACAATAGAATTAGAGGTTGAAGATGGGCTTAGATACAAAGTGAATGGACATAGGGTGAAGCGATACTTGGGCATCGTAAGTGAAATCTCCGTAGTGGAGGAAATGCGGCTTGATGAAGGCTGAGTAATCAATATAGCTGCGTTGTGCCGCAACGTTAAATCAAGTGCTTCATGAGAGGCAACCCATGTATTGTCTTTTGTATTCTTCTAAAAAAGTAATTATATCATTAGTTTTTGGCTTTGTAATTGTAGGTGTGTACAGGTGTCAATATAGGATCTCATGAACATACGCAAAGTGGTTGATGCGATGCACGCTGAGGAGGGTGAAATTTGGCCAAGGCAGGCACCATGACCTTTTTCATGGATCGTGGAAGACTGGATGGCTCATCCAGTGGCCCATGTAAAAAATAGTAGGACGCCAACCTGAGGACAAGACCACGATGCCTTTCACAGATTGTGTGCTGGTTCACAAGCTGTGGTAGGTCGCGTAGCCCAAGTTAGTACCTACAACTCTAAAGGCGTGGCAGATGAACGATTCAAATGAATCGTGGAATGCTCCATGGGTCGTTACACCACCCGTAAAAGGATAGACGACTTGACCTGATTTGACCTAGATCAAAATTGACCTATTTCTTATGCACAAATGACACCTCTCCTATTTTACTTCGATTTTCTCCTCTTTCATGCCTCTTCCTCTCAAATCCAACAAATTCTTTCTCCCACAACATGAAAGGTTTTTTTATTTCACGATTCATAGCACCAATCTTGATTTGGGTCTAAGATTTTCAAGAAATATCTCACACCCACATTGTTCAGCCTCAAGTAAGTCTCCATGACTTCACCTTTCTAGTGTGGGTTTGGTATGCATGTTTTTGTTTTCCTTGAACGCGATGGTTTAGGAGTCTAAAACGTGAAATTATATGTCTATTTGTGATGGGTGTTGCATTATGAAGTTGAAAGTCACCATTGTTGAGTGCTTGAAGCTTTGTTAATGGGAGTTGGGATTTTGGTGATTCCTTGTGGTAAATTATGGTAAGAATCTATTTTTGATACTATTTTGTTGTTGGGTTAGTGATTGTGTAGCATAAAAATGCATAATTTGTTGGATGTGAGGGCTGGTGGTTGGAAACCATCGAAGGTGGCTCATCTCGAGGCTTTTCATGGCCTGTGTAACCTTCCAGGTACCGTGAAAGGTCCCGTGCTTGAGGCCTTGATTGTTGCGCTAATGGATAGACCTTTGACGGAACATGGCATGGATCATGAATCATTGTACGGTTCGTGTAGGTGCACCGTGGAAAGTGCTTTTACCCGAAATGTTAGTACTATTTTACGAGCTCTCATACGATCTGTGTTGCTTTACACAGTTTGTGAGGGGTCCTGTCCAGGTGTTCCCTTTGAATGACCAACCTATGTCCAACTCCACGGACCTCCATACAGTCCATGCAATGTTTCACGGTCCGTTAAGGGGTCCCGTCCAGCTGCCCTATTCATGAAGCTTGGTTGTGTGCACCCTCTTTGCGTGTACTTGAGTGCCTATGCAAAATTTAGTGCAGTTTCCCTATGATAGATCGGGTGATGCCACTCTTAAGGGTTATTATCATTTTTCTAGCACAGGGGAAGTTCGAGTACTTGTTAGTGCATCATCTTGCAAGTTCATGGTTTTCTAACTGTTGTTCTTTGCTTGCAGGTACGATGGGACCACGTCAAAAGTCAGCCCACCCTAGGGAGGAGTCTGGGTCATGCCTTCATGATTCTCCTACAGTATCTTCTAACCATCAGACAGGTAGTGACTCAAGTGATGATTCCTCAGGAGGGTCTGAAGTTTGATTTACACGAAATATCTCTCCTCACTCTCCTAGAACCACCTAGGCTCATGCCATGAGCCAAGCCTTAGCCCCTAATTTGAGGAGGGGGCTCTTTCCGATGGAGGTGAGGAGGAGGATGTTGCCTCATAGTAGGAGTAGGAAGAGCCTGTGGACATCCTGGAGGGTAACTAACAAAATAAGGGTGAACTGCTCGATGAGATCCACTTCTAGGCTAGTGATGACGAGGCTTTCCACTTTGCTGCCTCCTAAATCACTGAGTTTGAAACTATCCGGGTGGTCATAGACTTTCTAAAAAGCCCGATGAATAGTCCTGGGGGCCAAACAGATATTCAGTCAGGAGCTGACAAAGGGGTCAGTAGGCTACCAGTGGAAGGTCATATGCCAGAGGTCCGTGTTGTGGAAGATCCTCTTAATGGGTTCGCAGATATTAAAGTACTTTTTGAGTTCCACCAATTTAGGTGGATGGCACATGCACCCGAGTATTATAGGCCTGCGATCATTCAGGACTTTTACTCATGCTATGCCGCTAGTCTTTTGAACTATATTGGCAGAGGATCCCTAAAATTAAAACAACAACTGGCCCTAAAGTTCGTCTTATTCGAGCAGGTGGAAGTGCAGGGTGCTCAGGCAGACATCTCTGAAGATATTCTTCATGGCTCGGACTACATGGCACCATAAGACGGACCATTTGCTGGGAGATACTAGCAGGTCATCAATGAAGAAAGGATGTCTGATCTGACCTCTAGGGTTGTTGTATTGTCATGGATAGCAAAGCAGATCGCTCTGCAAGTCACTGATGCAGCATGAGTCACAGGCCCTAGGGTACCAATTACCAAAGCATCTTTCACATTCGCTGCCAAATTCTAGTGGTTGGTGGTATGTGTTAGTTTACGGCCCATTGGGAATGACAACACACTCCAATCATCACAAGCTTTCTTGGTTTCTTGCCTTGTGGCTTGACACGGGGTGAACGTGGGCTATATCATTACCATTGGGATGCAGGACCGAGCACTGTATGTTAAAGCCAGGTTACCTTTCTCGTGACTAATTAGAGCTCTATGTCGACAAGGTCATGTCCGCTCTACTCGGTATTTGGACTCCAAGATTTACCCAACAAAGGTGGCCAACAGTGCCTTGATTAAAGATGTCAACAACCCACTCTAGCGGACAAGAGCACAAAGGCTAGGCAGTCCAGTTATGTTTCCCCAAGCAGCTCCCTATCAGCCATTGCCATTTGAGGGGTTCGCTATTGTCCCATCTTTAGGCGAGGCTTTGAGCAGCCCGAGGGCAGTGGTGCACCGCTTCCCATGCATCAAGAGCCATGGATGTATGAACATGTCCTTTACAAGTTTCTCTCCAGGTTGGTGACAGACTAATGATAGACATGGGCCATTATGGATCAAGTGGTGGAGAGGATGCCCTAGGTGGTCCATTCACATTGGCACCAGGCTGAGGAGCGTCTTCGGGCTGAGCTTAGGGGCTAGATTGGTACCCTCCAGAACCAGGTCAACACTTTGGAGTGGTACTTCAACAATATGTTCGGGAGTCTATCGGGCTTGAAGGTGACTAATATTGTGACAACTGTTACAGAAATGAAAAAGTGAACCCGGTATAATTCCACTGCATCGCCTACGCCTCCGGAGTCATTAATGCACCTGGTCAATGCTCTGGCTACGGCACCGTCTATGGGTGAGGTATGGGGAGCTCCACCTGCCTCACCAACGCACCAGTACCGCCTGCCGCTGATCTCAAGCGCAAGGACAAGGTTAAGAGGTGAAGCCAGAGAGTTAGCCCTCCATTTGATGAAAAATCAGCCAAGGAGAATCAACTATGGAAGTCCATGAGAGTCTAGCAAAGGGCGGCTGCTAAACAAGAGGAAAGGGAGAGGCTCACGAGAGATGTAATGAAGGTCGGAGCTTCTGGAAGAACTTTTGGACCCTTCTGAAAGGTTTAATCCTGATGGGTAGACGATGCCTAGGGCATCCTAGGTATGTTCTACTCCCCTATTATACTTTAATTTATGGTCTCAATGCAGTGAGGGCACTACACTATCTTTTTGTAAGGGGTGGGGCATCCTGCCACTTAGGAGTTTTTCTTGCCATGATTCTTTTCTCTCAAGTGTACTGTCTAGTAGAACTGACATGTTTAGGTCGTTTGGCTGTGTAAATATAAGTGTTGATAGGAATCTATAGTAACCCCTGATTTGTGTACAAAATGCCTCAAGTTTAAATATGTTTCAAATGTTGTTGTACATGCACTCCTTACTAACTTGTGTGAACCCAATAAAGTGGTACATACATTGTCTAGTTGGCATCTTGATATATAAAGCACAATGATATTGGTTAAGTACTGAACAGTGTAGGGATATGTGCCATGTGCGTATGAGCTTATTTTTTTGATTCGACGAGCACACTTGAAAGCTAGAACTTGTCTAGTTAGTCCCATTAAGACAATTGAATGATTGGACTAGGAGAGGATTTTAGGCCATGGTTTATTGTGAAGTGACTTAGCCTAAAAATCGACCAACCAAATGAAATCATCCCCTTTGAACCAAAAGTTGAGCCTAAATTGACCTTTTCTTTGTAATTATCCAACTGACCTTCCTTATCTATTTGTAGATCTTTACTTTTGCCTTGGTCTCTCGAAGGAAATTGTGAACCGCAACCTAGGCCAAAGCCTTAGTTGAGGGTGGCTTATACCATCCCTGGTCTTTTTAAAAGACATTGTGAACCTCAACCTAGGCTAAAAACCTAAGTTGAGGGTGACTATGACTATTGTGGGAAAAAAATAGAAAAAGTAAGTGTACAAAGAGTCAAGTGATGAGAGGAAAATAAAATTTTTGAGTATGACTGTGACTAAAATAAAAGAGCCAAAAAGGAAAGTAAGAAAAAGAATAAAATGAAAATCACTCCCAACGGCAAAGAAAGTTGAAAAATAAGGGCAATAATAGTATGGGGGGAGGCCGAAAGTAAATGGCTAAGCCAAAGTAGCATCTTGGAGGGGCCAAATAGTCACTTTAATCCTAAATGTACCTTACCCTAGCCCGAGCCTACATTACAAGCTTCATAAGTCCTAAGTGATCCTAAGAAGATCATTTGAGAGTTAAGGTGGTGAAAATAAGGGCAAGCATATGGTCTTGTGTGCTAGTTGAAAATCTGTTGCGAGCGTGAGTGTCTACATTCTAGTCTCTATTTTTCATTTATATACTGTGTGTGAGACTTCTTTGTAGTGAGGCCACTCTCCTTGCACTATTTGGTTGCTAATCCGACTATGTCATCTTTGTTTTTTAGCTTATTTGGCCCAACTGTGTATGTTGTAATGCTTAGCTTGGGCTACGTGGGCCTGTTGGAGGTGTGAGTTCATTATAAGCCTACTATACGGGCATATATTTGAAAATTATAGGGTTGGTGTATGATTTCTGTTAAGCACTTGTGTTTGCGCGACGTTTTGTGTATGGTGGCCATTGCTTGAGGGCAAGCAATAATTATAAGTTGAGGGTATTGATGAGTCATGAAAATATGATTCTTATGATGCTTTAAACATGGGATTTTTGCGAGTTCTCAAGCAATTTTGTGGGTTTGATGTTCTGTTTTATGTTGAGTTGTAGGGAAATGGAGAAGGCATGGAAATTCGGGCAATGTGCAGGAAAAAGGGGGAAACAACTTAAGTGTGCCCATAAGGGCACCACCACGAGTCGTGCAACGCCACATGAATAGTGTGAAGTGCTAGAACTGGTATGACATAAAAGCTGAGCAGCAAAGGAGCCAAGTAAAGAACCACGGGCGCCTTCACGACCCGTGAAGCTCTAAACGGCTCGTGATGACCTCTCATCATCCCACACTTGGTATGTGTAGATGCGATGGATCAATAGAGACTAAGGCTGGTTCCACGGGCCCTTTGCAAGGATCGTGGAATCGTGTACGAAACGTGGGTCTACCGTGAAGTTAACATAACTTTGGGAAATCGCCATCGAAAATCAATAAAACCATGCAAGTCTGAATCAAAATGAGCCTTCATGGGTTGTGGACCACACCACAAACCATGAAGAGGGTCGTGGTGTTGAGGCAGTGTTTGGCAGCAAGGAAATTCTTTAAGGAAAGGTTCACGCATCAACCTCACCACGATTCGGCTGGCCAAGTGTGGAAAGGGAGTGTGGAGTTGAAGCCTAACTGTAGGGTCACAAATAGTTTCACGTGCAAAGTGTCACGAGTCGTATAAATGATCGTGATCCATGCCGACGTCTATTTTCCTATTTAAGTTGGATTAGGTTTTCCCATGTATATATAGGACTTTTATATTCCATTTTACTTACCATTGACTGTTTGGAGACTAGACACG
The DNA here is from genome assembly GCA_011800125.2 of Solanum clarkiae. NCBI lineage: Eukaryota > Viridiplantae > Streptophyta > Magnoliopsida > Solanales > Solanaceae > Solanum > Solanum clarkiae. The sequence goes on from JAABOM020130064.1 coordinate 53,025, forward strand.
ACGAGAGAACATTATTTCGCACATATTTCCATTGAGATTTTGGATTTTTAACTGTCATCTTGAGATTTTAATCCGTGGATTTCTTTATTATGAATTGTAAGTTCTCAATCATGATTTTCTCATCTTGTTGTGGGTTATCTTTTACATTGAATATGATAGGCTAATCCACCACTGGGGTTGTGGGTACCATGAGAATTCAAAAAGGTAGACAAATTTGAGTTGAATTTTGGGATTGGTGATTGCATACATTATATCATTCTTCACTTTAATTTCTTTCTTAATGAGTCGACGCATTGAGGGTATGCTTGTATTCATTGCTTGTCCGAGAAGGGTAGTGATTAGGAAAAGAACTTTACAATAGAAATTCAAGATTAATAACTTAGTCTAAGTACTTGAGACCAGAGGTGAGAGTATTATGGGATCCGTAGCAAAGGTTAGGAATGTATATTCTGATACTGGGAAGTGAGAAACGAAATGCAACTAGGAAGGACCAGGAGGTGAATTAGGTGTTAGCTTACTTGCTTGATCTTATATGCATAATCATGAACGGGTTCATTAATTGAATTTGGCTATCGAGTTGAGCTTCCTGGGGAACAAAATCCTGGCATATAATTAATTGACTGAAATCCAACAATTATCAAATTCTTTCTATTATTTTACTCAACTTTTCAAGTTCTCATCCTCAAAACCCTCCATTTACTTTATGCACTCTTCTTTGCGGGAAGCAGATATTACATTTGAAAACGGGTTGTAATAGATATATTCTCACGTATTTCTTGTGGGATCGACCTCAACTCTTGATGAGTTCTATATTTGATCAACGACTGTTTTACTATTCCTTTTGGAATGCAAATTTGAGCGTATCACACCACCATCCAAAGCCCATTACTGGCTTTTTACTCATAGGTCCGCTCCCTCCCACTAGAGAGCATGTGTTGGCTGTGACGTCATCTCTGGCGATCTCTTCTTTTCGGCATATACTTAGTCAAGATTTGCTGAACTTCCCGACCCATCCTAACTTTATCATTGCTTTGGGATCTCAAGAGTTTATGGCATCCTTGGTATTGGTTGGACCCCCTCTTTCTCTTTCAATCTCTGATTTTTCTTCAAATTCCTGTTGTTTCACTTTGATTGTTGTTATTCTCTTTTGATTCTACTTTTGGTTGCTTCAAGTCTTCTGTGAAAAGCACAAGTTTTGAAGTCACTGGAAAATGTTGTCTGCTTTCTTTCCTTTTTATGAATGCTTTTATTCTTATCATTAATTGACAAAAGAAAAAAGTGAGAAGGAACAAAGTCCAAGAATTCAAGTTTACCTATTTCCGAAAAAAAAAAGGAAGTGTGAGAATTCAATTATCAAAGCACTGTTTTTCCTCAATTCCTTGTTTACTACATACTAATGTTAAGTTCCAGGTGGTGGAAATTATGTTTCATGGGCGGTGTCGGTGCAAGTATAGTTCGCGGATTAAGTTTATGTACTCTAAAGTTCTCAGATATTTCAGTCCTTTTGACACAATCTTCATCCTTTTGCACTGTGGATACTTTGGCTATCAGTCCTTGAATCACATCCTAGTAACGCAACTCTTGTTTTGTCCTCCATTTAATTCTTTTCCTATCTTCTACGTTCAGCTTATCTGATGGATCTAGTTAAACTCTCTTTCTTCCAGCCTTTAGCTTTTGTCTTCCTTGTACCTGAATGTCCTTATATAATTAATATCTATTACTTCCTCCATTTTATTTTATAAGTCTAGGTTTGATTGCACCGAAAAGTAAGTAACGAATACTTTTTGAATCTTGTGGTCTTACACTAAAGATTTGTGACATGCGCCAAAATGTCCATTGAATCGCGTGGTCTTAAACATAGCACGTGAGTTATTGGAATTAAGAAATTACTCAATGTAATAAGTGACGTTCTTTCTGAAAGGACTAAAAGAGAAAGTAAGACACATAAATCAAAATCAACGAGGGAGTATTAGATTAACTTCAATGTGGCTTTTGTGCATGACTGGAGTATGAGACACGCCCGTTGCTTTCACTTTTCTTGACTCATCTAATTTTCTTCAGAGAAGGTAGGATATGCAAGTTCTTCAAGTTTTAGAAGATGGTCCTGAATCTCTTTGTCTATCTTGTTTGAAGTGTGAGTTGGGTCAGTTTTGAGAACACTGGTATTTTTTCTCAAATTAAGTCAGTAGTTTGCGTGTGCCATGTTTGAAGTTGTCCACTTAGATGTATGAGGTTCAAGTTGTGTTGATCCCACTTTAAGCCTTGATAACTACTTTTGTTGCACTAATTATTATCAATAAAAATCGATCCGGGTTATCTTCCATCTTTCTGAAATTATCTATCAAATTGGTTTATTTATCGAGAAATGAGTGCTAATGAATGAGAACATTTTTTGAGAATCTTTCTCCTCTTTTTTCATCTTTGCTAATGGGTTTCTTCACTTATTATCGTGTGCTTGTACACCTAAATAAAGTGGGGGTACGTGAAAAAAATAGACATTTCAGTGAAAGAGCTTTCCCATTACTTATTATACTTCTCATTTGTTGTTTGCAGAGATAGCTGTTCTAACCGCTTGCTATTTAATATATCCTGTGCCTATTTTGCAGCACAAGAACCGTCACTTGGTACACATATCAGAATCCGTTTACTCTTTCCTCCTCCACGTGTTTGGCTATTGAGTTCCGTTCAAGATCTCATCTTGGCGGGCTCTACGGCGTAGTTTGGGTACTAGAGTAGATTTACAGATGACATTGTACTGACCGACGAAATCCGGGCTAAAGATAACGATAGATTGGAGGTTTGGAGACACGCTTTGGAATCCAAGGGATTCAAATTGAGTAAGACCAAAACAGAATATTTGGAGTGCAAATTCAGTGTTGCGAGGGATGAAGAAGACATTGATGTGAGGCTAGCCACCTAGCCTATCCCCAAGAAAAAGAACTCTAAATATCTTGGGTCCATCATCCAGACTAGTGGTGATATCGATGATGATGTCATACACCGTATTGCAACAGCTTGGACGAAATGGAGGTTTGCCTTAGGAGTACTGTGTGATAAGAAGATACCATCTAAACTCAAAGTTAAGTTTTACAAGGTGGTGATTAGATCGTCTTTGCTATATGGGGTGTAGTGTTGGCCAATAAAGAACTCACATGTTCAAAAGATGCAGGTCTCGAAGATGAGAATGTTGAGATGAATGTGTGGACATACCAGGAGTGACAGGATTAGAAATGAGACCATTCGGGAGAAGTTATAGGTAGCCTCTGTGGCTGATAAGATGAGAGAAGCGAGACTGCGATGGTTTGGACATGCGCAGAGAAGAAGTATTGATACTCCTGTTAGGAGGTGCGGGAGGTTGGATTTAGGAGTCAATAGGAGGAGTAGAGGTAGACCGAAGAAGTATTGGGGGGAGGTGATTAGAAATGATAGACAAAACTTGATCTCACCGAGGACATGACCTTAGATATGAAGGAGTGGAGGTCGCGAATTAGAGTAGAAGGTTAATAGATTAGCAGGGTTAGGTTGATGTCTGGCTGTGGGGTATAATAGGGTTGTAGGTTTTGTCGGGTCCTTATATCATGTGTTATCATTATGTGTCTTATATGTGTTTAATTTATCGTATTACATACTATCATATACTTTTCATTATTAGTTGCTCTTTTTATTCCTTTTCTTTTCCTTTCCTTTATCTAGTTTATTCTTTTTATGAGTCTTTTAGACGAGGGTTGCCAGGAAACAACCTCTCTACTTCTATGAGGTAGTCTTAAAGTCTGCGTACATTCTACCCTCCCTAAATTCCGCTTGTGGAATTTCACCGAGTATGTTAATGCTGTAGTACCTTATACCCCTCAGCCCTTATATTAAAATAGTGAAAGTTGGTCATATTTAGTAAATAAATTTAGAATAAAAAAAAATAGGGAAAGGAGTCAAAACTCACCTGTGGCAAACGAACTAACTCGAGTGTGGGCAAGACACCGAAATCTCAATTTACTAGTATGGGTTTAGATCTTATTGTTTCGTTATTATTATCATTAACTTATTGGGTGAAGAATGTGAAAGTGAATTGAAAATAAAACCTGTAAATTCACATTAGTGTTGTAGCGTTTTGACACTTGAGAATAGTATTTTTGGTGATCATCCACTAAGCAATGACAAGTGTATCTTTACCATTTGATTAGGTTGCATTGATTTGGAAGCTCAACGAAAGGAGAAGACTCAAACTTCAAAATAATTATTCGATTATTTGAAGCACGTGAATTTTTTAATTTTTATTAAATGTGTAAAATCTAGTGCTTCCTTGCGTGATGCATTAAGAATGATTTTTGAAAGATTTATAAATTTAATGTTTATACTGTATTACAATTGTGGTGTTGTGAATTGTGCACTGCACTCAACAAGGTCGTATCCTCATTATTTGTGTAAATGTACCTATTTGCATTGTTTTTGAGACAAGGTTGTGACAAGTGTTATCTGAATTAAGGAAGAATAAGAATTCAAGAGAATGTACCATTTCGAAGGTCGTGTCACACACCATAATGGATACTATGATTGAAGATCGTGTTGCATACCACAAAAAATACTATAATTCGAAAGTCATGCTGCACGCTGCAACTAATGCGGAGCGAGGTTAAAGCGAGGCACTATGTGACGGGTTTAGAACTATGCAGGCCGGAGCGAAGTATCCACTTCCCTCCACCCCGCAAACCCACCACATACCCACCCTGTTCTATTCCCACCCCGCTCTAACCCATTATCTTCATTATTGAGACCAAATATGAGCAGAAAACTTTCTTTTGTTCTTGACTAGTCCAATATTGGCTTTTTCTATGGCGTTATATACTATTGAAGAATATCTACCCGCGTAACTTTCCTTTATTCCCACTTATTTATATTTTGGTCAGTTCAACTAGGTAAATAAGTTGGTAACATTTAATTTTAAATCGCACCACTTGTGACCATTCAAATTTCTGGGCGCACCATAAGGAACATCAAACTTATAAAGAGACAAACAACAACAAAAATTTCACAAGTGGAGTTTGACAAAGGTAGAATGTACGCAGACTTTACCACTACCTCGTAGAGGTAGAGAGATTCTTACTCTCATCACTGAGGTGTTCCGTTAGCACTACCACCAGTTTCCATGGAGCTCTCCCGCAAAGGAGTATCATGTTCCTGTTCTGTAACATCACGCATCTCTGATTTCTTTTTCTCTTTGAGAATCACCTGTCTTGGCAACACTTCTAACAGAAAATTTCCGCCGTTCCATACGGATGCTGAGACCTTTAGTATTTGGTATACCATATGCAACTTATATGAAAGAAATATGGGCACTGTAAGTGCTGTAGTTGCCACTGTAAATATAGCCTGGAGCAGAATAAACATGAGCAACCGATTCTGGTCACCAAGCAAACCACTTAAACGCCACCATATGTTGTTTGCTTTCTTCGCTTTCTTTGAGAGCTCCCTGTCAATATAACAAATTTCCAAAATGTAAGAGGATGATCTGAAAATTGATGGTATATGGATACAGGAGACGTGCTGAGTTGTGTCCAATGCAATTTGGATAAAAGAATTCTGAATTGACGAGGATGATGAGAAAAAGAGGTAAATACTCTAAGCAGCTAGTGATGGCAAATGGACGAGTTGGGTCAAATTTAAGCGGATTAAAAATGGGTCAATAAAATAGGTAATAATTCAAACCCGTCCATATATTAAATGAATAAAAATGAGTTGAATAAGAAATGAATTGGTTAAAATTCTAATTTACCCATATTTTAGTGAGCAAATAGTACTCTACTTTAAAATTCAATATGGATAAAATAATTTACTTTATTTTTGGATGAAAAACATTAAAAATATTTCATTTAATTGTATTGTATCATAAAATTAAATTTGACACCCAATGCGAAATTTGACTTTTAAATTGAAATTTAATCCCGATTCCAAATTAATTATACGACCCAACTTCTAACGAAACCCAACAAAAACTTTCGACTCGAAATCTAATTACGACACTCGAACTGAGAGAGAGTCAAGTGTTGGATTGGGATAAAAAAATAATATTTTTAAAATTTGTATTTTTTTAAAATTCAATTTTTATTTTTCTCACATTGATTTCATGTTTATAAATTATAACCTTAATTTATAGTGGCTCGTTCTTGTGAGTTTTCTAACTGTAGCAAGTTTTTCAACCGAATTTACAATTTTTATGATAAAATTTGAATTTTTTATAAAGAGAAAAGATTTTATAATAAAATTGATTTTTCTCTGAGAGTGGAAGGGTGGAGGTTGAGGGCTTGTGAAGAAATCATGGTATTGGGTGGAGTACTAATAGAATTGTAATTTGCAATTAGAGGAAAGTTTTGTCAAATATTTTCCACTTTTTAGAGGTAAATCATTTTTCTTAAATTTAAAGAAAATAAGTTTATTTAAATTTATATTTTTCAAAATATTGAAGTCAATAAAATATTAAAAAATTAGAAAATATAATGAATTTTAAGTGAGAAAAAGTTAGAAGCTTAACCCATTTGATTAAATCATAAATACCCATATTTTTATGGGTTGAATATGAATTTATACCTATATTTTATCCATGTAAAAAAATCACTACCCAAACTAGTAAAATATGGACGGATTGAGTGAGTTAGGATTCTAATGAAACAAAAAACAGCCATTTCCAAAGGTATCATTGGTTTTCTGCATAAGGCCATGAGGCTCTTTATGAGTCCCTTCTGGATGCATAGCTCCAAAAAATACAGGATCCCACCATCGTATTGTGAAGAAACCAACCCTGATAATCAGAATTATAGTCTCGTGAGGGAGGTACGACTCTGTAGCGCAAAGCTATTTCCGGACAACACAAGCCTCGTAAAAATCTTCCGAATCCCAAAGTCACAATTTGTATTTTTTCCCCAATTATTACATAGACCGGGGAGATGGATAAAGACAAAAGAGGATGATCTTTTTTCCCTATGGGTCCTAGTGTATCCGGAGGACATGAGTGCTCACCAAGTGAGCTTCTTTTAAACCCAGTATCGAAATAGTGCAATTGAGGGACTTGAGATGATCTAATATTCGAGCATTCTACATAATTTGTAGTAGCAGCCACAGAATAATGAAATAGGATCTCTATGTATATGGCTTTAAAATACAAACTTCGACATGAAATGAGGTTAACCAAGACATGAGTTATGCATTCTATATTCGGCCCTCATACACCATTTTTCCTTTGCAAAGAGATACTCCTCATTTGGAAGCAATCTTCGCTTTGACAAAAAAACAGCTTTAATCATGTATTGAAAGATCAGCCAAGAGTGAGAGAAACAAAATCCCAAAATGGATAGTTCAACACGAAACAAGGTACATTCGACTCATATTATATTGCTCATCTCAAACCACAGCCATAATGGGAAGTGCTATAATTTGGACCATATAACATACATTGACTTGTGTAGTGAAAAATTTCTACATCAGGAATCCCACTTACCAGGTAAAAGATGTATGAAGACACTGACAGTTTTATCAACTGCCCATGCTAATGGACCCTGCAGTTGTAATGTTAATTAAGAGAGCTAAGTTTTCAAAACTGAAGTGGATGCTAATTAAACATTAGTATGAAGAGGCATCCTCTGCAAATGAGAAACAAACAACCTCTCATTTGTAGCCAGAAGCATGATTATGAAAATTGTATTTGCATAATAACACAAGTCCTACAAAACAAGAAGAATAAGCAAAATAAAATGTACGTGGCATTTTGCGTCCAAAATGCATATTTATATACAAATTTAAGTGACTATTTGAGAGACGTGTGTGAACCGCACTTACCAGAAGATAGTAATGCCATTTCAATGCCATTTCTTGAATCTGTAGTGGATCCATCGAAGAGGAACAAAGGTAAGGTAGAACAAACAATAAACATGTGGAATGACCGATCAACCAGCCGCAATTAGTTGGGTAATTAGACAAGAATCATCAAAAATTGAAGATTTACAGAGACTTACAGAGAAGATGAAGAAGAAACAGATAAATTGGGGAAAAAGAAATGTTATTTCTGTGT